>CAIGRL010043871.1:0-40989 GCA_903798325.1 Fraxinus xanthoxyloides
ATGTTTTTCTACACAGCATTTGTTGGCATTGCTGTTGATGTTCATCCAAAACGAAGAATTTCTGCCAACAAAAATGCAGATTCCACAGTCCAAGATATTTTTCTTATCAATGAAAGTTATGCATACATAAATATGAATTTTTAAATACAAAGTAATCGTGTTCCAATTCATGCAACTAATCTGGAATTTAATATCTTCATTTGCAGATTGCAAGCAATTATCCTGACTATCTAGGACAATTTTATCGACCGTGAAGGCACTGAAATTATTGACTGCCTTATGAAAAAACCAGTGATTGTTGGAAATCATTTAAAAGTCACATCTTTTAGAGGTAAATCAAATCAGAATTTTATCTTTACATTTGGTAAACCTTTGTTCTTAGCTCAGTATAACTTAATTGCATAATTATATTTTATTGAACATGAATGTCACTATCCACAAAAGCAAACAGTTCAATCCTCATTAATTCGAAATTCGAAAAACTTGCTGAAATAAAAAAATGGTTAGTATGCATATATTTTTATACACTCTTTACATCGTAGATCTACAGTTCATCATGCAATTAGACCTCATTCATTACTTAAATTTATAACTACCACTTATTTACAAGGATTGAAAGAAACAAAGAAATGTTGACAGAGATAGTCACTCAAAGAACATATGAATTGCCGAATACATCAGCTATTTTGCCACCTCAGATGAATAAAATTATCTACATCAAGGACATTTTAACACTCACCAACGGTAAATGAAATACTAATATACTGAAAATAAGACCATTTGTATTTAGTTTCTATTTCGTTTCATTTCTTCATAAATGGAGATTTACTTTCGCAAAAATGGCAACACTCCTACTTGTTCCAGCGCAAACCATCATGGATAAAAGGAAAGATTGAATTGAAGACAAGTACTCAATCACTTTGGTACATGGCATGTGATACTTGTGGTTGGATGTCTTTCTCACAACTCAATGAAATGTATTCTTGCAACTATTGCAAATACATGCATGCCAAAGCAATTCCAAGGTAATAAACAATATATGTCAGATTATGTGTACACCAAATGACCACTCTACATTTAGTTTCATTTCTATTAATTTCAAAATGCATGATACTACCTATGTACATCTATGCCAGAGCAAGATGCAATGTTCTAATTTCAGATGACACCAGCACTATTACTGCATCTTTATTCGGTGATGTGACTAAAAAATTCTTGCAATTTTCAGCTGAGGAACTGATGAAAGACAATATAACGGTATAATTTTTTTCTATGAATTGTTACATCACATTTACCAGTATTTTCAATTTACATTTGCAATTATGTTAAACATTTTAGGTTCTTCATACAGCCAAAGCACTTCATCAATGCTCAAAACTCCAATTGTGAAATTGAAGTCCATTTTATTTACATGAAATTTGGAAACCTGGATCCAAAAACCAATCAACCGAGATTTGATGTCATCTATGTTCTTCAGAACAGCTCTGCCCATGCACAAAAATCTACATCTTCTCCATATCAGATCAAAGAAAAAAATGTCTCATATTGCAGCATTCTACCTAATGCACGAAGGACCCTGGTGTTCGAAAAGGAAAATGTTGAACAACTGAAAAAGCAGAAAATGGCGACGACCAGTGATCGTAATGTTGAAAACAGCGATGCAAATCCACCGATCACCGCTGCTGATCCAATGAAGAACTAACTCTACCAGTTGAAGTACCCCTGAAATTACTTTCATTTTGTTATTCTAAAAACCAACTTTTTTGCTGCAATACTTTTGTACATCCCACCGTATTACAGTGTGCTGGAACATTTCATAGAATTCAGCTTAGTTTTGGAAGCTTGCTTTTTGCTTATCAACTGGGGATCAGTATGTAAATTTTATATAAATATAAATAAAGTTAGCGTATCTATGAAATTTAATTATCCACATCTTTTGTTTCACCATGTACAACCATTTCACATTATTGACACAATACAACTAAATCTTACATAATCTAATATAGAGCATTGTTATAACAAAATCTATACCCAACTTATAACAGTTATCGTGCAACGCACGATCCTCCACTAGTAAATAATAAATTAAGTGACGTGGACCAAGAATATTTTTATTAGTGTTCATTAATTTATTTTTTTAGAATTTTTATATAACTAATCATTAAGAGATTGAACTATAGTTATTCTTTATTTTTACAATTTTTATTTTTCTTGAAAATCTTATAATTTTATTTCTTTCAAAAATTTTATCTTTGATTTTTCTTTTTCGGAATTTTAGATTTTATTTTTTTATTTTTAAAAAAATTTATCAATTTTGTTTTTTTAATTTATTTGTAATGATTTTTTTAAAAAAAATTCAATTTTATTTTTTAGAATTTATATTTATATTTTTAAAATAATAAATTTTATTTAAACGTTTTCCTCATATTTTGACTGTTTTCAAAAATTCCAATAAAAACATTCAAAATATCAAAAATATGTTTTAAGTTTTATGTTAGAAGCTTATTTTTGTTTTCGAAAATATATTTTCAGAAATATCAAATCGAACAAGGTTTCAGTATTTTGCAAAATAAAAAAAATTGAAAACAATACATTATTTAATCACACATTTTCCAAATAAAATAATTTTGCACGTAAACTCAATTTTTATTTTTATTTTTTAACCACATATTCTAAAAAAAATATTATTATAAAATTTAGATATTGTTTGATCCCCATTTTTTTAAAATACACTTTTCTGTAGCCACTATTTGGTACAGATTAAAATTTGGTTTTAATTCAAATCAAAGTCAAACAATCAATATTAACCACATCTTTTATGAGTCATAATACTTTTCAACCATACATTTCAAAAACTTTTATTACAATCTACTAAAAATCTAATTTTAATCCTCATCAAACACCATCCTATTCTTTTCAAAAATCACACATTTTTAAATAAAATAATATTACACAAAATTTAATTTTTTTTATTTTTATTTTTAACCACACATTATCGACCATTCTATTATTTCAAAATGTATTTTACACAAGAAAAAATAGGCTAAAACGAGAGCTAACATTTCTCTTACTTCGAGTCCACGCGTAGATACTTTACCTCTCCTTTTGAGACATAAACTTTGTCACAGCCGTCATGTCAAAAAAATATACAACTTGATGTGTGTTTGGTGCGAAATAAAATGTGAGAATGCATTTTTTTGAAGTGATGTGATGGCGAATATGTGGTTGAAAATAAAGAAAAAGTTATTGATGTGATGAAAAATATTATTTTATTAAAAAATGTGTGGTTGAAAATATGTAGAAAAATGAGAATGAAAAAAATAATATAGATCAAACAGGGGCTTACTTTTCATATATATATATTTTTTCTTTTTATCAAACAATTTCTGTAACAATTGAAAATATTGTTTAGTATACATTAAAATTTTCATTTTTATTTTTTTATTTATTTTCAACTACACATTTTTGAATAAAATAATATTTTCAATTACATCAATAATTTTTTTTCTTTTTTTTCAACCACACATTTTTTTATCAATATATTCTTTCAAAATAATGTGGCTCAAGCACAGCTTTAAAACCTCATGCAGCTTTTGTTCTTTAGAACGGGAATAAACGTGGTGCCTTTGTATTACGCCGAACCCACCATGACCCCGGCAACCCATACGTGTTAATGTAGTGTGTATATATATAGACACGTGTACCATGAAACAGCCTTTTGTCCGAACGTTCTACATTTATTTAACACCTCTGTCCTCTCTCTGCAGAGAAATTGTGGAGCCAGCTCTCGGAAAACAGACTGACCCAAAAGGGAGAAAAACTTCAAGATTATAATAGGAAGATTTAGATCCCGGCCAAATGGTTGACGGGAATCTACCGGAATGGCTTCCTTCGGGCTTTGCCCAGAAGACAAAATACAGCTTTGGAAGAAAAATCAAGGTTTTCAAAATTCTCAAATTTGTTTAGTCATTAATTGTAGTAATTGATTGATGTTTTGTTTTAGCCGAAATTGTTAATTTTTAGATGCAAATAAGGAAGTTGGTTTTATGTGTACTTGGGAATTTAATCTTTTAATTGTTTTCTTGTGGGTGAGGGCTTAATTGACTCGGGTATAATAGCTACATTTGAAGGAAATGAGTGAAAAACAGAATCTTGGTCCTGGTCCCGACATCCGTTTATGTAATTACTCAAAAGAAATGTGGGGTTTTGAGAATTGTTATATGAATGTGAAAATTATTTAGGGGTTTTTGGTCTTGAGAAGTTTTAACTTTTGTGCTAGAATGTGTTGTATTCTGTATGCTTGCTATTGAATGCATAAAAATTTCTTTTTGTATATGTATGCTTGTGACTGAATGGACAGAAATTATGTGTTTCATATGTATATGTGTGTGTGTTTTATGTTTTATGGTCAGGGGCTGGAGCCTGGAGGCTAGGAAGATTGTGTCGATAGAAAAAGTTACTATTTATTCTGGTGTCGGGGGTTAGATACGGAAATAAAGATAAATCTTGCAGTTTTGTTTGTTAGTTGCCTGGTACTACGCATAAGATCCTGATTTTAAAGCTTAGTCCATTCAAAGATTTGAAATGATTTGATGCATCGGAGTAAACTGCCGAATAGTAGTGCACCACATCCCGAAGAATAAAAGATCTGGACAGCTGTGGGGCCTTATAAATATGGCAAGGGTTCTTGGCCTAGCAGTTGTCGTGGGAGACAAGCAACGCCCATCTGTTTTGTCTTATATAGAGATGAATCTTTACAAACTCTCTTTTCCTTTTCAGCTTGATTCCACAGCATTAGACACAACACGATTTAGATTCAGACTTCTGCATCCACTTGAAATTTCATGAACGGTGGAGGCTGTGACTTTTGCAGCACATTGTATGAAATTTCATACAATATATTTATATCAGTATTTTACGGAACTTATTGGAACACAAAGCGTGTAGACAGTACTGGTTTTTACTTCTTTTCCCATTTTGTCATACATATAATACATTTGCTCAAGGGAAAGTAACATTGGTTATGTCGTGTCTGATGCTGCAGTATTACTGCAACTCGGCAACAGGTACAAAGTATTACTCTAGGAGGGATGTCCTTCGTTGTGCTGAAAGGGAAAATGTCTGCAATGATACGCCACAAGCAACAAGTATCGGAGACAATAAGCTCTCTGATGACAAAACTGGTTCTGTAAGCCTGAATGCTAAAGAATCTTATAATTGTGCTTCACTGTATCCTCTTTTGTCTTTAACGTGACTAGCCTGATGGTTTACAGATTGAACCTAAAACAATCGATTCTCCTGAATGGTTACCTCCTGGGTGGATAACGGAGGAAAGAACTCGAAAGAGTGGTTCGTTAATGGGGAAGACCTACATGGTATGTAATGCATAAAAGTAATTTTTCCTTAATCTACCATTAGGGTTTCTTGCCAGTTGCATCTTTGCTTGCAAGCTAGTTTTTTACTTTATAAGATGTTACAATTGCTGCATGCTGACTGATTACCCTTTCTAGAAGGGAAGAATAGAAAATCAAACTAGAAGATTGAGAGATCATCATCCTTTTTTTTTTTTGGGTAAATTAGGATGATTTTCCAAAGCTTCAATGCAAATCGTGATGATTATATTAGATTTTAATTCAGGAATGCTCGCTAGTGTGCCGGTACAAGAACACGAGGGAAAATATTATAATTTTTGTCAGATCAAATACTACCTGCTCGTGTATGAAAGTTCTATGGATTGTTTATTGGATTGAAAACTTCATTCTATTTTCGTAGTCAGCTAATAAGGTCGATGAATTCTTTCAAAGTCAACTATTTTCTACATACCTTTTTTGGTATTTTGTTAGAAGTCATTGATATAAAGTTGATATCTGGTGAAAGAGTGGTTGAACAAGTTCTTTCTTCATTTGGAATGATTATCCTTATCTCCGTTTGGGAATTTCCAAAATATTAATACAGGTCTCCAAATGCACAAATACAGATCGAAGCAAATACACCAAAAACAACCTTAATCGAACCAACGGCATAATGATTTTACAAATCTTAGGCTCAACTACACGGAACTAGTAGAAGATGACAGAAAGAGAGAACGAAGAAGAAGGGTTCCACATAGAATATTCTAGACCAAGAGGTGCCTCAACAAAATGTACCATAAGGCAACAAGAATAATTTATACTTATAGCATCAACTATTGATCTGAAATGAATCCAACGGACCAGAGTAACTGACACTCTCTCCATTCAAATAGCACAAAGCGTGTCTTGAGAATGCGAGATATCCGGAGGTTTCGGGCTTCGGTTGTGGGTTGTCTCAATGAGGTTATTGGGCAATTGTTAATTTGTCTGGGCAAAAGGCCATTATCACCATTGCCTAATGTTGGATTGGACCTGGGCATGACAGCCCAACAGATCTACACATTGATGCCAGTGGTCATACTAGAAGCATATCACGCTAATCTGTATTTTAGCCCCGATAGAACTAGCTTCCCAGCATTCCTAGGGAGCATCAAGTTTAATTACTTGCACAGAACCCAAAAAATTAACCTGCATCAATGTTCAATAATTGCAAACAAGACTTAAACTTGTTTAAAAGCGGCACCTTGGTTCCCATATGAGATGGATTGTACTGAGTAGGAATTTTTTCAAGGAGTAATGCTTCATTAGAGATTACATCTCTAATAAAATGCAGTTTAACATCAATATGTTTGGTTCTTTCATGTAAAATAGGATTTTTACACAGATGTATTGCACTTTGGCTATCAGAATATACTGAATATACCACTACAGGTTCTTTAAGTTCATTTATTTCAGGTTACAAACCTTAAGCCATAAAGCTTCCTTAATAGCTTTAGTAGTAGTCACGTATTCAGCCTCGGTAGTAGATAAAGCAACAATTTGTTGAAGTTGAGATTTCCAACTAATGCAAATACCACATAAAATAAACATGTATGTAGTTGTGGACTTTCTGTTATCCTTGTCCCCAGCAAAATCTGCATCTACATATCCCTTAAGTACAATACCTTCATGCAGGCTTTAAAACATAATACTAATTGTGAAGATCCCCTCAAATACCTCAAAAACCATTTTAAAGCAGTCCAATATTCAGGACCACGATTGGCCATAAATCTGCTCAAGGTACTAATGACATGAGCCGCATCTGGTTTAGTACATAACAGATCCCACAGCATTTGCGTAAGGTACTTTTTCCATATACTTCACATCATATTCATCTACAGGGCATTGTTCTATACTTAATTTGAAATGACTAAGGTAACAGATATAGATTCATGCATAGCAAATTTTGACACCTTTTCTACTTAAAAGAAGTTTGTTTCAAAACAAGTAACCTTTTAGGGTTATTTCTTATAATGTCCATATCTAAAATTCTTCTAGTATGTCTCAAATCTTTCCATTCAAATTCAGAACTCAAAAATCTTTTATTATCATGAATGCATTTAATGTCTGCCGAATGAGCAACATATCATCGACATACAACAATAGATAAACAATCACATCATCTTCATTATTCTTTTTAAAGTACAGACAATGGTCAAAAGAGCTTCTAATAAAGCCAATTGATGAAACAAAAGTATCAAATTTTTTGTACCATTGTCTAGGTGATTGTTTCAAACAATACAAAGACTTTTTCAATAGAGAGACGTAATCAGATTTAAGTTTATCAGTAAAACCACGTGATTGTTTCATATAGATGGTCTCATCTAAGTCCCCATGCAGAAAAGTTGTCTTAACATCCATCTGTTCTAGTTCCAGGTTATATTGAGCAACAAGAGCCAACATGACTCTAATTGTAGTATATTTAATAACAATTGAAAAAAAGATTCATTATAATTTATTCCCTGTTTTTGTGTAAATCCCTTAGCAACCAGTCTAGCCTTAAATCTAAGAGGTTGCATCTCTGAATTTCCTTCCTTCACATTGTAAATTCATTTACAATCAACAGTGGATTTATTTTCAGGCTTAGGAACAAGTTTCCAAGTCTTATTTTTAAGCAAGGAGTTCATCTCATCTTCCATAGTAGTCTTCCAGTTTCTAGACAACTGGCTGACTATGGCTTCTTAAAGGCTCGGTCTTGTATGACAAAACAACGAGGGAAAAGTTACCTAGATGGTTCCCTAATTTCCCTCCTAACTCGATCCCTAGTTAATTGATAATCATCTAGGGTCTCATGTTGTTCCTCCTCATCCTCATGGACATTGCCTCCTGCATCTAACTCTCAAGTACCCTAATCATCTTCATCATTCTCCACCTGGATCTGATGTGCAAGTTCAAGGAGAGGCTTAAGCTCCACCTGCAACTTAGTTCCACTTCCAAATCCAATTTCAAAATTACTTTCAATTTTCTTATCACTAAGATAGGGCATTTCATTTTCATTAAAAATAACATCCCTATTGGTAATGATTTTAAAACCCTTAGAATCTCTTGCCCATTACCCGTATCCTTTAACCTGTATCATGATAAGAAAACACACTTTTGAGCTCTTGGCTCAAGTTTACCAACACTTTAAAAATCTTCATATGAGAGTATTCTGGACTCTTTCCAGACCACACTTTCTTTAGGTGTCTTACCACCAAGTGCACTAGATGGTGTTCTGTTAACTATATAATATGTTGTCGTTACAACTTCTCCCCGTAACACTTTGGGAACTCCAGAACCAACCATCAATTTGTCTAAAAGAGTCTTATTCATTCTCTCAGCAATTCCATTTTGCCGAGGGGTATAGGGCATAGTTTTGTGTCTTTGAATTACATTGTCTTTGCAAAACTAATCAAATTGAGCATTGCAAAATTCTAAACCATTATCAGTTCTAAGGATCTTAACCTTCTTAGAAGTTTTGGTTTTCTTTCAGAATCTTCCATGATTTAAACTTCTCAAAGGTCTCAATTTTTTGCTTAAGTCGATAAATCCAGACTTTTCTGGAATAATCATCAATTAAGGATGGGAAATATCTATTTCCTCATTGAGTGATGGTAGATGGAGGACCCAGAGGTTAAAATGAATATATTCATTCAAGGGCAGAAGTGGATTTATGTTGTCCAGTATTAAAGTGAAACCTTTGTTGTTTCCCTAAGGTGCAGTTCTCACAAAAAAGAATTTTGGACACCAAGTCTTTTCCAAATACCCCCCCATCTTGTAGAGAATTTTAAGTCCCTTTTCACTCACATGGGCTAATCTTTTATGCCATTTTAAGGTAGAATCAGATTTAGCACTAGCAGCTTCAGCAGTATGATTCATAATTGCATCAGCCTTAGTAACATATACGCCATTTCTCTTATAACCCTTGAAAATGACAAGTGATCCTTTCATCACGTTTAATAAGCCATTTCCATGTTTACCTTAGAGGCCTATATCATCTAAATCCCCCATGGAAATAAGGTTCCTTTTGAATTCAGGGACATATCTAACTCTTTCAAGAGTATAGATATATCCCTTATCAAACCTTAAGGTAACATCACCTATTCCTCCCACTTTACAAACTATATTATTTCCCATAACCACTTCACCCTCATTAATTAAAATTGTCTAACCAATGTTTCCTAGGTGTCATATGAAAAGTATAGCCTGAATCTAAGAACCTCTCTTGGTTCTTTGTTCTAATTACTATTATCTACAAATTATGTAGTGTTAAGATCTGTCAAAAGTTTAGTGACAACATACACATCCACAATATTAGAGTCTAAAGGCCCCACTGCATTCCCTTCATCAACAATCTTTCTTTTATCTCATTCTTTTTTTATAACAGTTTTTTTATAAAATGGCCTGTTTTTCGACAACCATAACATTTCCTATTTATAGTCTTTGATTTTGATCTACTCATCCCTCTATTCTCTTTCTTATTACTGTTTCTTTGACTACTTTGACCTTCCATATTCCAGTACTGCCTATTCTGAGGTCTGCCCCTAGCAAAAACTCTCAGACATACTCCCATGTTTCTCTGATTTCAATTCTAGTTCTTTACTTCTTAAGGAATCGATAACAATATCAGGCATGAGGGTGTGTCTGCCATATTTTATGGCAGTTTTGACATCCTTATAAGTTTCTGGAATTGCATTTAGAAGGACAACAGTTTTATATTCCTTCGATACCTTATCCCCCATGTTAGTAATTTCTTGGACTAACTTATTGAAGATATCTAGGCTATCATCTAAATCCTTGGAGGAATCTATCTTAAAGCTGGAAAACCCTTTCTAAGAGAAACATCTTATTAGGCAATGACTTAACTACGTAAAGTTCTTCTAACCTATCTCATAGTTCCTTAGTAGTGTCATTTTTACCTACTTTCCTTAACACTTGATCAGATAAATGTAAAATGATAGAATTCATCAACTTCCTTTTTCTGATCATCAGTTATAGTTTAAAAGAATTGTGCAACAATTGCTTTGGAAACCTTTTGTTGGACTAAGACTCCCCGCACCAGATGGGGAAATCTCCTTTTCCATTATAGATACCCAATTCAAAAGTGGCTGTTGTCATTGTATCTCATTGCTTCTCTTTCTTTAAAAACTGAGTTAAAAAGGCTTTTCTAGAAAAAAAAATATTTAGAAAAAGAATATAACAATGACTACAATTAGGGGAATTTCAAAGATCACTGAAGAAAAACTAAAACTAAAATAAAAAACCAAATGCAAGAACTGGAACTTTCGAGTTATTATATAAGAAAATAAATCACATGAACTAATAGAACACGAGTAATGCACAAGTTATATCAGCAGGTTAGAACCAAACTAATACCCAAGTTCACCAAGATCCCTTGAGACTTACGTTCTCAAGTCAAGGCTCAACTCGAGTACAAATTTGATAATAACTCAGAGACCAAATATTACACAAGAATAAAGGGCACGATAGCTAATACTGTATTAAACACCGTTATTATAAAAGAAAAAATTCCAAGAATATATCTATTTCAAAACAAGAAATACCGAGTTAAGGTTAGAAAGATGCAAAACTAGAATGGTGGTCCTATAATATGACCACCTAAACGTTTTCCTTACCAGATATCACAGACGAATATCAATTAAGTTTAGGTTTCACACACCTGAAACCCAAATCTAGGATTTCACCTCAAGCAGCACACAAAAACCAACGTTTCCCTTTTAGATCGTTTTATCAGTACCAAGATCTACACCGAAAACCACTAGATATAGAAAAACGTGACCTAGGGTTTTGACAAATTTTAAATCGATCCAAGTTTGTCGCCCGAAAATTAGTTTTCTAGTGACAAAAACTCGATCGAAACCTCGTTATGCTCCACTATTAATACAGATCTCCAAATGCACAAATATAGATAGAAATAAATACACCAAAAACAACCTTAATCAAACCAACCGACATCAAGATTTCACAAATCTTATGCTCAGTCAATTGTACCCTTTTGTGTCATCAAAGAAGCACCGGACAAACCCAAACCCTCACCAGAACCAGATGCGAGTGGAGTTACTTCAATGGTCAGTAGAACTCATACCACACACCAAATGATTTACTCACTAAGATATCACACAGTCTCTATTTTTCACTCAGTTTAATGGATTCAACTACACAGAAGTAGAAGATGATAGATAGAGAGAACGAAGAAGGGTCCCACATGGAATATTCTAGACCAAGAGGCGCCTCAACAAAGAATATAACCTAATCACCGCAAGGCAACAAGAATCATTTATACTCGCAGCACCAACCATTCATCTGAAATGAATCCAATGGACCAGAGTAAATTACACTATCTCCATTCAAACAACACTAAAAGCGTGTTATGAGAATGCGAGTTATCTGATTGGTTTTGGTCTTCGGTTGTGGGCTGTCTCAATAAAGTTATTGGGTAATTGTTAATTTGTTTGAGCCAAAAGGCCTTATCATCATTGCTTAATGTTGGACTGGACCTGACATCACAGCCCAACACAAAACAATGTTCACTTATAAATATACACAATCGTTCTCGGACCCCAACCCAACAAGAAGTTCCATCATCCAATTTCATTAGTTCCTCTCCTTGGAACCACATTGGATTCGTGCTATTATGGACGAGCATTGTCACCATCTCCATAGCTTATCACCCTCCATCTTAATAATCGGTGTCTATTCATTCATTCATTCTTTATTTTTTTCTTTTCATTTATGTGGTTAAATTGTTGGATCATCATATTTGTCAGTTTATTTTGTTAAAGTGAATTATTTTGCTAAGGATCTTATATTTCGTTGGATTTAATTGTTTGAACTGGGGAGTAGTAGCGGAACTAAAATCCAGGTCTAGAGGATGAGGTTTGCGTTGTACCTTTCTTCTCTCTCTTACTGGTTTTTGGAGGTTATTTAGGTGTAGGTGGTTATTGAATTGTGGAAGAACTCAATATTCCACTACGATGAGAAAGGATTACATTCTCCTTTAAATAGATGATAATTCTCGTCTAATTACTAGGGATATTTACAACTTACCTAGAATAGCATCAGTCCTAATTAAAGCATACAACAGTAAAAAAAGAAAATATCTAAGGATCTGGTAACAGGCTACTGTAATCCCCTAAAATCGTGGAACTAAAAATGGCTATGTTTAATTGTAAAATTCATCAATCTCAGCCCCTAATAAATGCAGACAGATCATCAAAATAATATCAAATTTGCCAATAATTCTACACTCGCCCTCAAGCAGGGCTGTAGATATTTATTAGGCCCAGCTTGGAACTCAGATCATCAAAATTCTTTCTTGGCAGAGCTTTGGTAAGGATATCGGCTGTTTGGAGATACGTAGGCACATACATCATCTTGATTATCCCTTCCTCTATTTTTTCTTTTGTGAAATGTCGATCAATCTCCACGTGTTTTGTTCTATCATGATGCACTGGGTTCTTGGCAATGCTGATTGCTGACTGATTGTCACAGAACATCTTCATAGGTTCCCTCCCTGAAATTTTTATTTCCTTTAGAAGCCTTCTTAGCCATATTCCTTCACAGATGCCATGTGCCATTGCCCTGAATTCAGTTTTTGCACTGCTGCTTGACACAACTGATTGCTTCTTACTTCTCCATGTAACCAGGTTTCCCTATACATAAGTACGGTATCCTGAAGTTGACCGTCGATCATGTATTGATCCTGCCCAATCTGCATTACTGAACACTTCAATCTCTCTTCTTTGGTTCTTCTAAAAAAATAATCCTTTACCTGGTGTTAGTTTCAGGTATCTTAGGATCATATAGACTGTCTCTATGTGTTCTTCATTTGGATTATTCATGAATTGACTTACCATGCCGACAGAAAAACCAATATCAGGTCGGATGTGAGATAGTTATATAAGTTTACCAACTAGTCTTTGATATCTGGCCTTTATCCGTGGGTGCACAATCTTCTTTAGCTCCTAGTTTGGTTGTTGAATCCATAGGAGTATCTGTAGGCTTACATCCAAGCATTCCAGTCTCTTTTAGGAGATCCAGAACATATTTCCTTTAGGAGATCCAGGACATATTTCCTTAGGGAGACAGAAATTCCCTTTCTTGACCTTGCTATTTCCATGCCTAGGAAGTATTTGAGATTCCCAAGGTCCTTGATTTCAAATTCTTTAGCTAGGAGACTTTTGATATTACCGATTTCCTCATAATCTCCTGTTAGAATGATGTCATCCACATATACAATGAGGATAGCAAGTTTTCCTGCAGGAGAGTGTTTAACCAATAGAGTATGATCTGTTTGACATTGAGAATAGCCATGCCTCTTGATTACCTTTGTGAATCTCTCAAACCAGGCTGTTGGGGATTGCTTGAGCCCATATAGGGATCTTCTAAGTTTACAGACCTTCTTGTGTGTAGTTTGTGTCTTAAATCCTGGAGGAATTTCCGTGTAGATTTGTTCAGCTAGGTCTCCATTTAGGAAGACATTCTTGACATTTAGTTGGTGAAGAGGCCAATCAAGATTTGTAGCCAAAGATGGTAAGACCCGTATTGTGTTTAACTTGGCTACAGGAGCAAATGTCTCCTTATAGTCGATTCCATACGATTGAGTGAATCCCTTTGCAACCAGCCGTGCCAACACTCCCATCTTCATTATATTTGACAGTAAATATCCATTTGCAATCTATTGGATGTTTTCCAGTTGGTAATTCTGTGATCTCCCACGTTTTATTCTTTTCTAGTGCATTTATTTCTTCACACACTGCAGACTTCCATTCAGGTGAACCGAGAGGTTCTTGTATGTTGTTGGGAACCTGTATGTTGTCGAGATTGGCAACAAATGATTTGAAATTTGATGACAGTCCTTCATATGACACGAATGTGTTTATCGGGTGTTTTGTGTATAGGCAAATCACCATCATCATTAGGTAACTCATTATGGGAAGTCTCGGGATTAGATTTACCTGAAGGATCTTCACTTGATCTAGGACTTAGATCAGACTCTTGGGTTTGCTTAAGAGATGCTTGTTCCATCTCCTTTTGGTTCCTTTTCCTCCGTGAGTAGGTAATCAACTCGTCATTATTTGTTGATTGAATGGTGTCCAGATTGGTTTTATTTTAAGGAGGAGACTCTAAGAAGAGATGATGAAAAGGAATGGATTCAGTAGGAGGATTTTGTGGTGCGTGAAACTGGTCAGAATTAGAAGAAAGGTGAGATGATTCTTCAATATCCCAAAGTTGGTATTCCTGGATAAAATTAGTCTCCCCCTGAATATCAGATTTGGGGTAATAAGGTGGTTGCTCAAAGAAGGTGACATCCATGGAGGGATAATACCTTTTAGTGACAGGTGAATAGCACTTATATCCCTTTTGATTCCTAGAGTACCCAAGAAAAATACACTTAAGGGCTCTAGGATCAAGTTTATCCCTGTGTTGTGATGAACATGAACAACGCTGAGCATCCGAATACTTTAAAGGGAATAGTGGAGATGAGACGAGAATTGGGAAATGACTGAAGTAGGGTTTGACAGGGAGTTTGGAAGTTGAGAACATGAGAGGGCATCTTGTTTATGAGATACGTTGCAGTGAGAATAGAATGGCTTCACCCCAAAAAAAATTTGGTACATGTGTAGAGAACATGAGAGAGCGGGCAACATCTAGAAGATGCCGATTTTTCCTTTCGGCAATTCCATTTTGCTGAGGAGTGTTGACACATGAACTTTGGTGTACTATACCGTAACTCAAGAGATAATCATCAAGAATGGATTGGAAATATTCTTTGGCATTATCTGTTTTCAGAATCCGAATTTTTGCTTGGAATTGAGTTTGGATCATGTTGTTGAAATTTTTGAAAATCTGACATGTCTCTGATTTTTCTTTCATCGAGAATACCCAGGTAAGTCTAGTGTGATCATCTATAAAAGAGATAAACCAGCGAGATCCTGTAACATTCTTGATTCTAGATGGGCCCCATATATCACTGTGAATCATTGAAAAGGGATGAGATGCTTTGTAGGAGTGGTTGGGATAAGAGTTGCGAACATGTTTTGAACATTGACAAATCTCACACTGAAAATCATTTGGATTTTTATTATGGAATAGTGAAGGAAACAACTTCTCCATATACAAGAAATTTGGATGTCCTAACCTATAGTGCCACAACATAATTTCACTATCATTATTAGAACGAATAACAGAAAATGAACCTGGACTTCTGGACACTGAACAGTTTGATTTGTGAGTTGTTCCTTTAGAAGGATCATTAATCTCGAGAAGATAGAGCCCCGAACACATCTTAGCATTGCCAATCGTCTTCCCCGAGTCCAAGACCTGAAATTCACACATTTGATGAAAATTTAGCAACACAATTGAGGTTCCGATATGGACAGTAAATTGCAATCCAAATTTGGCACAAGGAGAACTGAGTTAAGTGTGATGTTCTCTGAAACTTTAACAGAACCTCTACCAGCCACCTTTGAGAGAGAACCATCGGCTATCCTGACAGTTAAATTCTTAGAACAAGGACTCTAAGCAGAAATTTTTTTCTCATCTCCAGTCATATGGTCTGATGCTCCGGAGTCTATAATCCATGGACCTGTCCTCTCTTTTTTAGCATTGAGAGCACTTAAGAAATTACCTTTCTGTGCCAAAGAACTGGTACCAAGCACAGTGGGAGCAGGGGCTGCAACTCCATTGAGATAATCTTCCTTTCCCTTTCCGCATATAAACATCATTACAGAATGGGACCATTGGAGATAGTCATTCCCATTTAGTTTGTGTCCTGTAATGTGCATGAGACTATTATCTGAACTGCTGCTGTTGCCTGAAGCCATGGCTTCCTGATTGGTGGTGAAAGAGAAAGAGGAAGAACCAGTACAGAGGGATCCGGCAACGCCCATGTGGTAAATGGGCTGCTGAGATCCGAGACTCTAGAAAAAGGTGTCCGAGTTTGGCTTGGAACTTTTAACACTGGCTCAGAATTGAGAAGACAACTAGAGCAGGAGCTGAAAAGAGCACGTCATCAGGGAAGTTGCATTGCATCCGGATTGTCAGGAGATCAGTCTGTGAGTGGAAATGGAGCTTTAGCATTTGACGTAGTTTATGCACGCTGGCTTGATGAACATCAACAACTGATCTATGATCTGAGATTTGCTATGAACGTTCTAATACCTTATTGAATTGTGGAAGAACTCAATATTCCACTACGATGAGAAAGGATTACATTCCCCTTTAAATAGATGATAATTCTCGTCTAATTACTAGGGATATTTACAACTTACCTAGAATAGCATCAATCCTAATTAAAGCATACAACAGTAAAAAAAGAAAATATCTAAGGATCTGGTAATAGGATACCAGAATCCCCTAAAATCGTGGAACTAAAAATGGTCATGTTTAATTGTAAAATTCATCAATCTCAGCTCCTAATAAATGCAGACAGATCATCAAAATAATATCAAATCTGCCAATAATTCTACAGTGGTGCTCAAGTGATACTGGAGGTGGTTGTCCAGGATTAATGGTGGATGTATTTTTGGTTGTTTTGGGACTGAAGGAGGGTGACGGTGGTGGTGTTCTATATCAGGAACTTAAATCTAGGATAAATCTAGGATTAGCGGCTGAAAGTTTTGAAACAAGTTTGGTTGGTGAAAGTTGAGAAAAAATTAGTTACTTATTTTGGAAGTAACCCATATCTTATTATCAATATAAGTCCATATTTGTCTCTAATTCTTTTTTCTACGTATTTATTTTCAATTACATATTCAGACAATGAAATATTCTACACATGAACCCAAAACTTTTCTCTACTTTTTAACCACGAATTCTCAAAAAATTCACTATTCAAAACAATGTTTTTGAAAATAGGGCCACCAAACATGGGCTAAGTAACTTTCTTTATTTATAAGAAAATTAACACATTCAAATTTATTCGTGTGCAATGGCATGTTCTTTGAAAACAGATGAAGTAGTTTCTATACTACATCATTGTGTGCAATAATTCCACAGCATGAAAAACATTAATGGTTTCTGAAACAAGTTCCATGAAGTTTGCAGACATCATGATATAATGGGCATACAAAGGCACCTTTTTATACAGCTTAATATTTTCATTTTTTAGACATGGATTTGCAACAGACTCAGTTGTTCACCAGAGATGGAATTTAGAAAGCCAATGGCATGTTCCATAAGTGACAAGCTGTCATTTCTAACATTGAAGTTTCTTCTTTTTTGAATAGGATCTCCTGTATCTCTAAATCTTTCACCAATCAATGGAAATTAATGTCCATTTATAGTTAGATTTACACGACTGTCCAAGTTCTAAAGATATTGTACTTTGTCACAATTGCAGGTATATACTGAACCATCAACAGGAAGGAAGTTCTATACGAAGCCGACAGTGACTAAATATCTCGAAACTGTCAATCACACTGGAAACACAACCAAACAAATTAAAGTAAGCATTTACATTTACTCTTCAGTGATTTTATTTGGATTTGAATGCGTCGTATGATTTATGCAAGGCGTAATCTTCATCCTAAGGATTGATGATGTATTTCTATTAGCTGAATTAAGGAACTTTATGCAAGGTCAATGTTTATGTTTGACTACAAGACATGTTAGACTGAGAGTATTAAATTGATGCATTCAGTTTCTACTTATTTTAAGTTTGGATTTAATGAGAGTAGTGTTAAAAGTATTTCCTAGAATAATCCTCTAAAATTATTAAAATAACTGTAATCATGGGTATATAAGAAAAACATTATATTTCATGCATACTTGTTACATCATTATATACCTAAGTACTTAATCACTTCTTTTTGGGATTGAGGACCATTGACACCGTGCCTGTATCTTGATTGTGTACGAGCACATAAAATGCACATAGGGCACGTGACTGTATGCTTGCTAGCAAACACCAACAGAACACTCCGAAGGATATGGTGGCTTGAGAATACTAACGATGGAAATTTGGATGTAAGGTCATTTCTAAAATTCTGGGGATAACTTTTTACAAGTGGTTACCATATTGCTAAACTGCACCAAAAACGACCTGCCTGACAAAAAACTCTACTAAAGAGGAACCATATAACATTTGAAGGGTTGAGAGATTGGTATCTGATGATAGAAGATGCAGTTAATATGTTAAATTTAAGTTATTGTTGTGACAGTTTGGTAAAAATAGATGATATAGAAAAAAATTAATTTCAAGGATTTTGCTTTTTGGTGCATAGCTCTTAGGTTTTGACAAAGTATTCTAGGATGTTTGGATACAATGAATGGATGTTTTCGCTATATAAAGCATTGTAAGTCTCTTGACGCCGTATTGGTTGAAAGAAATAAAATTTTCTGGAGTTTCTATTTATATATGTGAGATTTTCAGTCTTTCCTATAAGCTTTCGCTACGTCAGTGGCATATCCTCATCTCCCTTTCGGGAATGTCCCAAAGCAATGTTCTCTTATAAAATTACAGAGTCGTTCTCGGACCCCAACAACATAGTTCCATCATCCAATTACATTAGTTCTTCACCTTGAAACCACATTGGATTCATGCTACTATGGATGAGCATTGTCATCAGCTCCACAGCCAATTATCATCCTCCATCTCAATTATTGGTGGCTATTCATTCTTTCTTTCTTTTTATTTAGGTGGTTAAGCTCCTGGAAATCATCGTATTTGTGAGTTTATTTTGTTAATTGAATTCTTTCGGTAAGGATCTTATGTTTCATTGGATATAATTGTTTTAACCTGGGAGTAATAGTGGCACTAAAATCCAGGTCTAGAAGGATGGGGCGTTGGTGCTGTAGTTACTTTTTTTATTTTCTTGTGGAGTTTTTGGAGTTTATCTAGGTGTAAGTGGTGCTCAAGTGATACTGCAGGTGGTTGTACAGGAAATGATTGATGGTGGGTATTTTTTGGTTGTTTTGGGACTGAAAGAGGGTGACATTGGTGGTGTTCTCTATCAGGAACTTAAATTTAGAATTAGTTGCTGAAGTTTTTGAAACAAGTTTGCTTGGTGAAAGTTGAAAAAAGTAGTTACTTATTTTTTAAGTAACCCATATCTTACTCTCAATATAAGTACATTTCTTGATTTATAAGAAAATGAACTTATTCACACATATTTGAAACAAAAATTTTAACTATATGTAACTCTAAATCATCTAAAAGAAACATAGTCAAACATATTTGAAACGTTTGAAACAAAAATTTAACTATATGTAACTTTAAATCATCTAAAAGATTAAGCTCTTACAGAGAGGACATAATTATTTATGCAAATTTTGTCTCCAATGGGTGGATTGGATAATTATCATGGTCCACGACTGTGTTTACACAGTAGGTAAGTAGTAGTGAATTGGGGTGAGAGAGAGAGATGGTAAATGGTGAAGTTAGAAATTTGTTATTCTAGGATGTTCTTTTTTATGCTGCTGCGTTTTGTGCCTTTTAGTTTATGTCATTCATGAAGTAGATGGGTATCATATTTGCAAGATTTATCATGGCTTGCTGAATCCTTACATTATACTTTTTATACTTAACATTTGTTTTTAATAGTGTTTCCAACAAAACCTTAAGCCTTATTTTTATCTTTGCATGAAAAACAATATATATTTGCTCGTATATCCATCTTAAATAATCAACCGCTTCGTTATGTGATACCCATATTTATATTTGAATATTCAAGTTCTCTAATGGTGCATCATTTTTGTCTAGTCTTTATCTCAAGTTGACGAGACTCTATCAGAGCAGCCTGGAACCAGTAGACGGCTTTTCCATGGTTGGGAATTAAATGATGATATATATTAGTTTGTTGAATTGTCTACTATATGCATACTATTTTCCTTCTTTCTAAAATATGACCTGTATTTTGTAGGTGTAGAAAGCTGTGATAGAAACAGCTCAGGAACACCTGAGTCTGACAGCTTAAACCAAGGTAATAGTTGTTACAAATGGTTAAATATACGAGTGATAACTAAAACTTTTAGTGAAATTTCATATTGATCGCTAAACCTTATTTTATTTTTAATATTTAAGTTCAGTGACCAACTCGAAATAAAAAGATTGAAGTTTATCAACCAACATGGACCTAAATGAATGACCAACGTGAACTTTTGCGAAGAATTCAGCGTCAACTATTGTTTTTAACCTGTGTCAAATTAGGCCATCCTTGATTTTCTTGAAGAGGACATTGTGTAAAAATATGTATGAAATTGCATATAACTTTGTTGAAAGGAAGGCTGACATTGAGAAGAGATTTGAGGATATGGATCCTGATATTCGAGTTACAGGTGATAAAATAGCTGTTTCCTTTCTTGGGAGCGATAGCTTGAATGAGCAGAAGATTCCTGGAAGTGTGACAGAAAAACAAATTAACAAAGTTCTGATGGACTCAATAAAGTCCAAGAAAAGAGGAATTCCAAGATTGCCTCGTCGGACTTCAAAAAGACTTGCGAGTTGTGAACCCGAGTCTCTGCCCAATTCGGGTTTAAGCACACAAGCTCTTGTTGCTACTACTAAGAAGTCCGCACATGAAAATGCTGGAGCAAATGAATTTTCTCAGCACCCTGAAACTGAGCCGGCACGAGAGGTCACATATAATGCGTCTATAGGCGAGGAATAAATTTAAGTTTACTAGCTTTGTATGGATTTCGCGAATTATGTAAACAAAAAACTTGATTTGTAGTTATTCTAATTTAATATAAGAAAATATGCACGATTATATTGGATTTAGAATTCGCCTATTGCTATAGATTTCAATTCTTAATTATGTAATTTAGTTCCGTTCATGTATTTTTAACAATTGATGAAGCTATAAAGATAAATTAATTATATTCTAATCAGGATTCAAACTTATTCTTAGGATGAATTTGAATGATTAGAATATATTAAATTTCAAATTATCTATATGAATGTACGTCATATTATTATTTCTAACGTCTCTTACTCGTGGGATAACCTTATGTTCTAAATTTATTGTGTCTTTTCATGCAAAAATAACAAATTATATAATCGGTGATCAAACAATTGAGGATAAATCTAATGTACATAATTTTTTACCATAATGGTTCGCATAACTCTATTGATAAAAATTATGTACTCATAGCATCACTCAACAATTAAATAATACAATGGGGATGCAAAATTAATCAAAAAATGTACAAAATATTAAATGATTAGTCTTAAATTAAAATAAATGAATAATAAAATTCATATTCATTCAATATAAAAACGAATTTAACCTAACATTATATTATATAAATTAAAAGAAGAATGATAGAAAATATCACTTGGATCTTGAACTAATGCAAAAATATTGATCATGAAATAGAAAAATCTTCAATTTCTTGATATCATTGACATTCAATTCTTGCTGAGGTTTGATCTTCTTTCTCAAAATATAACAATTGACCTCTTGCTCTTGATGAGATTATATTATTTTATTGGGTAATTAGAGGCTAAGCAGAGTTTCAGCAATGTTTCGCCAAATTCTATATTTATATGAGTCGAAAATTAGGTAAAAATGGAATTCAAATTGGATTCCAAACAGGGTTTTAACTGAAACGGGAAATTGTTGATCCATTCGAATTAGCCAAGCATATGCGCTGCTTCTTCCCTACGCGTGTGCTAGCGTTTTATTTTGCTCTCGGGTTCATTTCCAATTTCCCTACGCGTGCGCGACAGGATGGGTGGTGTGCGCTCCACCTGATTTTTCTTGAATTAAATAGCTTTCAGTATTTTTATCATAATATTCTCTTTCGATATCGTATTGACGTGATTTAATGTGTGCTAAAAAAGATAACTCAAAGAGATACAATTCTTCTCAAAATATCAATTTTACAATTCGAATGTTTGTTATGCCAAAAATGGATTTAAATTCGAGGCTGAAAACTTGGAGCGTAATTTGTGTAGCTGGAAATTGATTGGTGAAAATACCTTGATTATAATTCATTCATTTAACTTTCAATTGCATCCAATTTCGGAAACTAAATAGCTTTCAGTATTTTATCATAACTTTTTGTTTCGATATCGTATTGAGGTAATTCAAAATGCGTGAAAACATAATTCAAAGGGATACATTTCTTCTAGAAATATCAATTTCCTAATTCGAAAGTTTGTTGTGCCAAAGTGGTCTCAATCTTAGACTGGAAATCTGGAGTATAACTTGAGCGCCTGAAATTCGATTTGTGAAAATACTTTTATCATAATTCACTCGGTTATTTGTACTTCGGTCTTTGATTTTCGATTTCTTTATTTTTTTCGCCCATTTTGTCCAATTTTACCATTTTTCATCGAGTTGTACCTAACAAACGAAATACACACCTAATTAATTCATAAGTCATCAAAATTAAAAATAATTAGTCTAATTTAATAGTTTAGATAAGTATATAACACACATCCATGGTAGATGGTTCATCCATAGGAAGCGTCATCTTTAAAGGAGTTCGAGATGGGACACCCATGGTATCGATACTTTATACACGTCCTTTCAAAGTGGATAATATCCTTGCATGGGGTTTGCATATTCACGTCAAGGGCTTTTTTTATGGTAGGTTGTTCATCCATGGGAGGGATTATGACAAATTGAAGACATCTATTGCTAAAATTCATTATATTGGAGAAAATGTATTAACATAGGTTGGGGAAGATCATCCAGCCGAATAGGAGAGTCGTGCTCATTAATAATTTCTTAAGCGCTCAATATTCCATGGATAATGCTATGCCTTTTCATCCAGGTCTTCAATCTTGTAACTACTAAGTCATAGCTCTTCTTTAATCTGATAGGGGCCCAATGTGTCTCTGTCTCTTTAGAGGAAATGAAGATTTTCTTTAACACAAGATCATTTATGCGAAATGACCTCCTTTTCACTTTAGCATTGCAATAGTGGGTCATCTTTCGTTGGTATGAGGCGCGTTTGATTTGTGACCAATCCCTCTTTTCTTCAAGGAAGTCAAGTTTGTAGCTCCTCAACTCGTCATTAGATATTTCATTGAAGTACATGTGACGAGGAGAGTGCAATCCTACTTCCACTGGACTCATAGCTTTGGATCTATAAGCCACGAAGAAAAAAATTTCTCCAATGACAATTCAACTTATGCGAATACCTACAACATTTAAGGGAGCTCGTCAACCCATACTCATTCAAAGACATCAAGTTTCCTTTTTAGCGTGCATTTGATGATTTTGTTGACGGCTTCGACCAGTTTGCTTGAGGGTTGTTAGGTATAGAGAAATGCTTCTTGATTCCAAGCTCTTCATATAGATCCCTGACCTTTTTGTTCTTATTGTCTTATATAATTAAGTAGGCAATGATGAATTGGCTTATGCTACTCTTCTAGAGAAATTTGGAAGCATTAGTTTTTGTGATTTTGGCCAAGGGCTCAGCTTCTACCTACTTTGTAAAGTAATCAACGACGATAATGGCATAGGTTACATTGTATCTTTCTTTTGGCACATAACCTATGAGGTCAATTCTCCACTTGGCAAATAACCTAGGGCTAGATACAAAGTGAACTCTTGGGTTGGTTGCATTTTCACATTTGAGAAACGTTGGCACTTGTGCATTTAAGCACATATCGAAGTGCCTCTTTTTTCACCGTAGGCCAGTAGTATCCATAAGTACCTTTTGTGCAAGTTTCGGTCTTCTTGAGTAGTTGTCAAGCCTTTTCATAAATTTCCCAAAGGATGTAAGTCGTCTCTTCTCCTCCTATGCATCGAAGGAAAGATGAGGAGAAGCCTCATTTGTATAGCACATCATCTTGGATGATAAAGTGTACGCTCATTTTCTAAGTTTGTGGGCTTCATCCTTACCCTCAAGTAGGACCTGATCCTTAAGGAAAGTGATGCCTGATGGGGTGCCTTCAATCCACATTATTTCCTCCTAATTTGATATAGAGCATTGGCGAGGTGCTCAAAGTACTATTCTAATCATGTTGGAATCTTTGCTATTAGCCAATTTTTATAGGGCGTAATCAAGGGAATTTTCAAGATGCGGGATTTCCCTCGTTCAAACTTTTCAAAATATAGGAGAAGATCCATAATTCGTTCGAGGTATGCCATCATATCATTGTCTATTGTCGTGAAATTACCATTGATTTGGCTCATCACTAGTTAGGAATCACTACTGATGATGAGCCTCTTCATTTGCATTTTCTTAGACAATTTGAGGTTATCTAAGAATGCCTCATATTCAGCAACATTTTTAGGCTTTAAATTCGAACCTCACTGCACATTTAAGTTTGTGGCCTTCAGAGCTAACCAAGACCCCTCTAGCTCCGGAGCTCGCTTCTCTAGAATAGCCATCAATAAATAAGCTCCAGATGGGGGCTCTACGGGTTCCATTGCTTCCTTTATTCTAGGGGCATCGATAAATTTTGCTACAAAATCTAGAAGGGCTTGGGCCTTAATTGAGGTTCTTGATTCGTAGACAATATCAAACTCACTCAGCTCTACAACATCTTCATTAATCTCCTATAAGCATCAAGCTTCGAAAAACATGTTTCTGTAGAAAGTTAGTTAGTACGTGTATGCTATGGGCCTGAAAGTATGGCCTTAACTTTTCGAAAACGATGACGAGATAAGGGTGAGTTTCTCCATGTCCGGGGGTAGTGGGCCTCCACTTGTAAAAGGACTTTGCTTACGTAGTAGTTATGCAATTCAAAATTGCCTTCTTATTTTATAAGAATCGACCTAATGGTCTCTTCAGATACGACCAAATAAAATAATAAGGGCTATTTAGCCTTTGGTTTGGAGATGATGGGGTTTGTCCCAAGTGCTTCTTCAGCTATTGGAAAACTTCTTCACATCCTCTGTCCACTTTAACTTCTTTCCTCATTTGAGGATTTTGAAGAATAGAAGGCATTTATCGGTGGATTTTGAGATGAAGAGACTTAGGGCTACTACTTGTCCAATGAGGTCTACACCTCTTCTGGTTTAGTAGGAGACTTCTTCTTTACCAGGGCCTTGATATTTTTAGGGTTGGCCTCTATGACTTTTTGTTGAACATGTAACCTATGAACTTTTTGGAGACGATACCAAATGCACATTTAAGGATGTTATCCTCATCATATACCTCCTTAGAATTTGGAAAGTAGTGTCTTGGTGCTTAAGATCATCCTTCATCTTGAGGCTCTTCACTAGCATGTCATCTACATATACCTTTATGGTTTTGCCAAGAAGGTCAGCAAACATCTTGTTGACAAAACTTTGGTAGGTGGCTTCGATTTTTTTAACCTAAATGGCATTACCTATAGCAATAGAGACCCCTATCAGTGATGAAAGATGTGTTCTTCTCATCCACGGAATGCATGAGAATCTAGTTGTAGCCTAAATAGGCATCCATAAAGTCCAACAACTCGTGTCCTATGTAGAATCCATAAGTTGATCTATCATGGAGAGTGGAAAGTTGTTCTTTGAGCAAGCTTGGTTGAGGTTGAAGAAGTTTATGCAAATCCTCTACTTGCCATTGTGCTTCATTACGAGGACCAGATTGGAGATCCATTTCTGAATGTGGTCTCTCTAATGAATCCATTGGTTATTAGCATTTCTACCTCTTCCTTCAGGGCCTCACATACCTCTTTGGTTGGGAACCCTTCTATATTTTTTATATGGGACAACTTTATTATCAATCTTGAGATGGTGGTAGCTGACCTTGGGGTCCATACCTACCATGTCCTTATGCCTTCAAGCAAAGAAATTCAAATTCTTGGATAAGGAACTTTTAAGCTTTTCCTTAACTTCCAAAGATAGATCATTTCTCACTTGTAGTGCATTGGTGTGATCTTGAATGTCTTCTTGGAAGTTCTCTAATTTTTCCATTGTAGGGGCTTGTGAGTTGGACACTATGATGCGGGGGTCCACCACATCATATATAATCCCTTATTCAGTGATCCTTCCTACTTCAGGTGCATCTACCATTTTGACGTCTTCTCCTCGTTCAGGGATTGACCCTTCTTAAGGTGCATCGAGTATTTCAGTGTCAAGTAACACCATGTTAACATTATGGGGTTTAGCCTTCTTTAGAGAGTTGAGGTAGCATTCTCTAGATCCCATTTGATCACCTCTACCAGTTGCAATGTCGTGTTCCGAGGGGAACTTCATGCATTGATGATATATGGAAGTGACGGTCTATAGATCCTTCAAGACATATCTTCCCAAGACTCCATGGTAGGTTGGCCGACTGTCTACCACAAGGAATTCCATGAGGTGTTTGGATATTTGAGGAGGTAACCTCATCTCTGCAACAAAAGTGATCTTTTCTCTTGGGATGATGATATCGCCAGTGAAGCCATATAATAGAGTATCATAGAGGTTAGATCGTGATCCACTAGCATCTTATCTTAGGTGGCACCAAATAGGATGTTGAACTCCTAGTGTCCACCAACACACGCTTTAGCTTATTACGGGCTATGATTGTCCGAACCACCAGGGTATCACAATGGTGGTAATATAGACTTATTACATCTTCCTAGGTAAAGGTGGTGGGTGACACATTTTTCGATCCTATAGGGGGGTTTTATTGACTATATAACTAGTCATTGGGGGTAATTGATCTCCCTAACATAGTTCTTTTGTGCATTTCGGGACTCACCTCTTACATATGGACCTCTGAAGATGGTGTCTATCCCTCGGATAGGTACGGTGTCCATGTCTACTAGGGGATCTCTTTCTTTCCTTTGTCCATTTCTTGATCTTTATCTATCTTCGTCCTTCTTATGGTAAGGAAAATTATCTCTAGAAGGTCGTCTCGCCTAGGTTGTTGATTTTGCCAAGGTGGGGGGTGAATTCTCCTATTGTCCCCAATTCTCTCTCTTATGCTCACTGAGATTATTTTGCTCAGTAGGTTAGGGTACATTTCTACACTTACTAATATCATGACCATGAACTTGATGGAAAGTACAGTATGGCCGTTTGTCATGAAAGAGCCTATTTCTAAGTTTATCGTCTCTTTCTACGTTCCTTTGATGGACATGTCTCCTTAGGGCGGCCCTTGGCTTTTCTTGGTCAATGGGTCCAAACTCTTTATTGACTAAAGTTGGTACGACATTCAAGGTGGCCTTGGCCCAAGGTAGGAGCAAGTATATGCCCAACTTGGATCCATTGTTGGTTTATCAAGTGAGAGGTAGGGCCTCTTCCCATTTGCCTTTGGAGCCCTTGGGCTGTCCTATTGTGATGATCAATTATTTCTTTACTGATTATTCCACCCTCATTATTCCCACGAGTTCATCATAAGTAGTGGGATTCTTGTTTCGAACATATCTCCATAATATAGTGTTCATGTTGAGACCTCCTTTTAGACTGGAAAGGGCTTCTCTATCGGTGACCTTTTCACAATAGATCATCTCATCTTCGAATCAGACCAAGTAGTTTTTCAGCGTCTCACTAGCTACTTGCCTCATGTCTTGGGGGCATTGAATGGGGACTTCTATATCCTTTTTGGATAGGTACTAATTTTAAGTGGAAGGCTCTGCTCTTAAAGATGGGTGGGACACATCTCAAACTCATGTAAGTCTTGTAAAGTGTTGAGGTTCTCTTTTGGGTCACCTCTCCCTTTATATATAGGAATCTTTGGAGACACGAAGTGGTTAGGATAGGGACATTTCGAAACTTATGGGAGAATTGAACTTTCTAATTATCAGCATCATCATCAAGTTAGTAGGACCTACATGGTCCATCAAGTCCCCTCTTCAGCTTGATACCAAGGTTGTTGGGAGATCACTACTTGCTACTTTGTGGCCTCTGCTGACATTCTGTCTCGCCTATTTCTAGGTGGATAATCATTTTGAGGTCTTTACATTTGCTTGTGAGGTCTTGCTATGGAATGTGGTTGTTTTGGCATATTTTTAAACATATCAAGGTTAATCCTATCAAAGACGCTAGCGAACCTTTGAGGTCATGGCTCTCGCTCATATTTAGGAGAGAAACTGTCTTCTCCATAGAGCGGGTAATTGACAGATTAGTTGGATGCATAGTTTGATGACATTTCTACTCTACTACCCTTTTTATTGGGCTAGTACCTCTTATGTGCCTACTAGAATGAGCCATTTGGCTTTGCATTTCCTCTTCTTCTTGTTGGTAGAAGAGGCCTGTTGATGTATATTCTGAGGCATTTGATAGCATCCTAGCCTATGCATTTGAATGAGGAGCTACTGCATAATGGCGTTTTGTACCGTGATTCTTCACATATTGACCGCCATTTTTCCCCACCTCTCTTGTGAGGCATGTGACCCTTCCACCTCAGCGATACGGTAATGAGGTCAATTTTGCATGGTCGGACGCCTCTTCTCTTCAAAGGTAAAGTCTTTTGAATAGACTTCTACCTCAAAATGCTCATTTTTCAAGGAATATATACCGAGATGATGAATAAAACTTCAAATCTTCTTTATTTGAAACTCTCACTTGTTCTTTATTCAAGGGCAAAATCTTTCTTCAAAGGGGAGTTGAGTCATTTTTTCGATAAGCTTTTTTTTTCATGAGGATGCTCATGGTTATAATGTGATTTTTCACTAACGGTGCCAAAAGAATTTGATTCCTCCCGATCCATGTAAACTTTTGTCCTACACATTTAGGTAAACCATAAGTCACACCTCTTCTTCGAAGTAGAAGAAGACGACCACGTACACTTCGACGTCAAGTCAGTCAATATATGAGTGAAGGATCGTGGGACATGCTAGAGACGTGAGCCACTAAGTATAAAGAGATTGGATCCCAGAGGGTACGAATTGAATATATTGAGAGCAAACTTATAGTTTTGAGAGTTTAAAGTTGCATTACATTTAAATGACATTAAGTGTGAGCTTTTATGGTAGAAGATGCGTGTTACTGACCGTTGTACGGTAATAGACATGGTCTCATCATGATGGTTGATGTTTTTCCTTGGAGTCACTCCATCAATTCTAAGCTGATGGGCATTTATTGCTTCTGACAAGCAGTTACTTTAAAGCATAGTATGATCTTTGAAATATACACTGATAATTTGACATTTTAGGTGTCTTCTCTAAAGATGTCACATTAATCAATCGTATGAAGATTTGCGCAAAAGATGTTCTTGGAGGAACTGATATAAGATGTTTTCCGTCAACTAGGAGGCTAATTGTCTCAAACTTCCTCATGTAGCAGGCGTGGCACCTCGCCTCAACCATAGTGGGTCGGCCCCACAAGGTACCTTGAATGAAGTGATGCATGACCTCTACTATGGTTCAATCTCGACTAGGTGCGATGGTGGCGTAGAATGTGGGCCTAGTTGTCTTGCTAGCTGACTAACACGTGAGAATAACTTGGAGCTTCGTCCAAAGAGTCGTAAGCTTTACTACACAAAACGTGATATGTAACATGGTTACATAATCATTTGAATTGAAAATAACATATTTACATTTTTACCGTAACGGGTAGCTCTCATTGCTAAGGCTATAATACTTGAGATGTCCCACATAGTGTAGAAAATGTTATAAATAAATGATTACATATGCATTTGAATCTAAAATAACATGGTTCCACATGAATTTTCAATCAAAAAGGTTTGGGTTTCCAGTATAACAATTAACTCTCATATGTGCTAAGCTCAAATATCATTCATCAATTCATTATGAAAAATATATATAAGCCTTCTACCCTCGGCCATACACATCGCCTTCTCTTTCAAAAAGTGAAATACAATTGAAGTCCTTCCATGAAATTATAGTGCACGTCTGCCATGCATATGCACCTTGATACAATCTTTGATTACTAACTGAACATTTCAACCTAGAATTGGACACGTGGTCGACTGAGCTACACAATCAATTTCTACTTTGTAGTGTTGTTTTCATAGCTCCTAAACCATCATAATACAAAACAAAACTCAACGAGGATGCATACGGTATAGAGTAAACAAAGAATGCGTACGAACTAGCAGAGTTCAAAAGAAAAAAAATCTTTATTGAGGAGTAAAAGGATACTTCAAATGCTGAGACATTGCATTATAAGATCATAAAAATTAATTCAAGCAAATTTACAAAGCGCTCGTGAAATTCTTTAGATAAATTAAATTTTAGAGGAAAACTCGTAATTCTTTACCTTCAAACTCTCTCTCTCACAGAATAAACTATTTTCTTAATCCTTAAAATAATTCAAACCACAATGATCCTTATTACCATATAGATCTTATTAAATAAACTGCTTTTATGTATCTTGATTCAGTAATCTAAGTTAATGTTTAGAAAATTAGAATATGTTCTAATTTATTGTGGACTTAATGATTTTCTTCAATAAGCATATACTTATGTGCTCGTGATACTCATTTAATTTAATTTATTTCCATCAAAACAAATTTCAACATTTTTCCTTTACTTCAAACAATGATAATAATAAGAAGAAGAACGTTTGGCAATATAGTAAAACTAACAACGCATATAATTTCTAAAATAAACTGTTGTAATTGCAATAAATTTACGTTACATATTGTTCTAATGAAGCTTCTTTCGCAAAATTAATTAGCCCAATTCTAACCAAGTTCACATTTTCCCTTGATTAATAACGATACCAATTTTCAGATTTAAAAAATGATAATTCAATTGAACGAAAATATGATTAAAGTGTCACTTTTCTTTCATGTGATGAACTATAACTTATGATTTAGTGTGTAAAATGTCATCAAAATCTCTCCTCGAACATTAAAAGTCTCGCTAAATTACTCTCATACTTGTCTTAAAAAACTCAATACAATTAATTAGAAGTCAATATTTCAACATTTTTGAACTAATGAGAACATTTGCACTTTTATGTATTTTGTTACTTTGATATCATTTATAATTGTTAAATAATACGTTTATACGTTAGCTTATTTTAGCTTGTTTAAATAGACGAGTATGAATTATTGGATAAATTTGTGAATTTTTGAGCAAAAAATTATGAGAAATATCGTATTATGTGCTTTGTTAAAAAGATGCCAGTTAATAGACAGTGGCACTTAGTTAATCGATCATTTGTTAACAAATTGATTTATAACATATTGACGCAGTCAGTTAACCAAATGTTTCCAATGTACAATGGAAGAAGGAGCCTGCATTTTAAGGGTTAATCAATTAAATGACTGTCTGTGTTAAGATCGAATTGAAACATACGATCCTTAATTGGTTTGGCTTTGTAGCCATAATTAATTTTTTTGAATTTTGTATATATGAGACAATTGTTATAGTCTAGAATCTGAATGTTATACACAAATCACTCGAGATAGTTCAAGATAATGAGAAGGACGTTTCATTTACAAATCAGGTTCTCATTGTTGTATCCACACGTAGGCACGAGTAAGGGGGAAACTCAAAAGCTGGACAAATACATGATTTGCTCGTACTTTACGTATGATTCTTGATAATAAAGATTTGCACATCGACCGCTATCAGACAACAAGAAAAGTCTTCATGAAGGTTTACACGATTGCATTTGGTAAATAAATCAAATAGGACTATTTACATAAAAAAAATTGTGAAGATGACATTTGCAAGTGGAGCTTGCGAGCAAAGAAGTTGATAGTTGATTCCTTTGTAGTTTGTCGTATACACGTGAACATACTTGCTCATTAGGTATTCATTGTAATGATCACAGATAAACAAGATCATTGGGCTATTGGGAGATATATAATGTACAAGTTTCATCATCCAATGATATTTTACGGAATTGTGGATATACTTTAGGAGTTTGGGGGTGGTTATGAGCTATTAAAAGTCTCGAAGGCTAAAGAATTTATGTTTTAGGATTTAATAAGTTCATTTGAGGAAGGTAATGTAAACATGACGGATATTGCATAACAAGGGGATAACTAATTTAGCTGAGTGTTCTTTATTAAGAATGATACTAACAACTACTTCAAATATCTTTTTATGGCTCTAGGCCCATGTATTAAAGGATTTACCAATTCAATGAAACTTTTAATTCTAGTCAATAGAATATTCCTGAAAGATAAATACGAATGTACGATAATTATTGCTACATGTCAATATGCGAACATTTAATTTATTCTTTTGCATTCGGCATACTCAATTCCAATAATGATGAATCAATGAATTGGTTCTCAAAAAAGTTGCGAAAAATAACAAGGGGATTTCTAGAATCTTGATTTTGTATCTAAATATTAGTTATATTTATCTAGATATACACAATGGTTATTGCATGTACCATATACAAGGCTTTCTAAAAAAATCAAGTATTGGGTTCTTGAGATATTGTATTTGTTTAGGAGAGTGGCAGACGTATAATTTTGAAGAGTTCAATAAATATATGTGATAGATAGAGTAAATCACAGCGGCGTAAGAATATTTAACCAAGATTATGATGGTCGAACATTAGGCATGATTACATTTGACAAAAATTTAGAACAATATGATATCATCAAACAATGCATATTTTGTTGAATTTACTGTTTAAGAAAGATCGAAAATTACTAATTATTACAACAATCGAGCGAACTTGCAGTAAGTTGTAGGTATTGTTTTATAATAGATGTTCAGATTCACATATGTATACAAGCACGCTAATCCCCGACAATGGAAGAAAAACTTTTCAAGACTCTTAATGTGCCAAAGAAAGCGTATGTGGATCCCCTATATTAGTTTCTACTTGACATGAGGAGTTGGCCCAACTTATGATATGTTGCGAACTTGAACAACACCACCTAAATGTGTAGAAATTTTCAATTGGATAGTTTTCATGCGCACATGTACATTCACCCACGTTTGTTTCTCCATTTTTAGTGCTCTACAATCAACTAGCATCGACAACCCACCAACTACGAAAGTGATGACACCACATCTACCTATAAGTGCTTTATATTTATATTGTTTATTTTAATATTTGTTTAATAATTAATAACTTAATGTATATAAACTTTTTTATAACTTTTTTTTTTTTGCTAATATGTATAACGTGTTGATATTACTCTAACTTCAAATTCGTTATATCCAATGTCAAGCGCCATTTGAAGTCATCGTAGGCTACACAAAGAAACTAATTCTCTTGAATTTTCATTTTTGGTTGATCTCATTTCGTGGTTCTACGATACTTCCCTTGAATCCTAACTATTTAGAATGTAATATCGTATTATGATATTTCCAATTATATATGAGTTTTATTAGTACATTAAATTTTAAGTAGTTTAGCTTAGAACAAAGTAAAATTTTGACTTTACCTTGTGAATGATATACATGATACTCAAAATTAAGCCCTTGTTTGAATCTCATTCTCAAAAGACTCAGGATCCGTTTGGTTTTTATTTCAATTTTCAGTTTTTTATTTTGAGGGTCTGTTTTAAGATTGCTAAAAATACGTTTAATTTGTCATTTGAAAAATATTTCTCAAAACAGAAAACTAAAAAACATGTTTAGTTTGAAATTTTACAAAATTATTTTATAACATTTTACCCCATGAAATTTGATTATTCAATAAAAATAGATCAATTTTTTATTAATATATTATCAAGTACTATATATATATATATATATATATATATATATTTTTTGTTTAAATTGATGAATCTTATAATATTTTTTTCTTATTACAAGACTAAAATAAAATAAATAATAAATTGAGTGACGTGGATCAAGAATATTTTTATTAGTGTTCATTAATTTTTTTAGAATTTTTATATAAATAATCATTAAGAGATTGAACTATATTTATTCTTTATTTTTACAATTTTTATTTTTCTCGAAATTTTATATTTTTATTTTTTCAGAACTTTTATCTTTGATTTTATTTTTTTAGACTTTTAGATTTTTTTTAAAAAAAAATTATCATTTTTTTTGAATTTATTTTTAAGTTTTATTTTTTAAAAAAGTTTTAGATTTTATTTTTTAGAATTTATATTTATAGTTTTAAAATAATAAATTTTATGTAAACGTTTGTTTTCCATGTTTTGAGTGTTTTCAAAATTTTCAATAAAAACATTCAAAATATAAAAAATATGTTTTAAGTTTATGTTATAAGTTTATTTTTGTTTTCGAAAATACATTTTCAGAAATATCAAATCGAACATATTTTCAGTATTTTACAAAATTAAAAATTGAAAACAACACAAAAACAAGAAATTATTTAATCATACATTCTCCAAATAAAATAATTTCACACGTAAACTTAAAATTTTTTCCTATTTTTTAACAACATATTTTTCAAAAAACTATTATTAAAAACTTAGACATTGTTTGATCCCCATTTATTTAAAATACACTTTTCTCTCTTCTTTTTAAAAATTACATATTTTTTTAATAAAATATATTACACACAATTCAAATTTATTTTTATTTTTATTTTTAAACGCACATTCCCCAACATTTTATTATTTAAAAATATATTCTACACAGAAGTAGGCCAAAACGAGGGCTAACATTTCTCTTACTTGGAGGCCAGCTGTCTGATAAAAGAGATACTTTACCTCTCCTTTTGCGACATAAACTTTGTCACCGCCGTCATGTCAAAAAATATACAACTTACTTTTCATATTTTTTTTACCTTTTTTTTTTTCTTTTTATCTAACAATTTCTGTAACAATTGAAAATTCACTTTAATCTTTTGTAAGAAAGCTTTAAAACCTCATGCAGCGTCTGTTCTTTAGAAGGGGAAGAAACGTGGTGCCTTTGTATTACCCCGAACCCCACCACCCCGGCAACCCATACGTGTTAATGTAGTGTGTGTATATATAGACACGTGTACCATGAAGCAGCCTTTTGTCCGAATTTTCTATTTAAAACCTCAGTCCTCACTCTACAGAGAAAATGTGGAGCCAGCTCTCGGAAAACTGACTGACACAAAAAGGAGGAAAAACTTCAAGATAATAATAGGAAGATTTTGATTCCGGCCAAATGGTTGACGGCAATTTACCGGAATGGCTTCCTCCGGGCTTTGCCCAGAAGACAAAATACAGATTTGGAAGAAAAATCAAGGTTTTCAAAATTCTCAAATGTGTTTAGTCATTAATTGTAGTAATTGATTGATGTTTTGTTTTAGCCGAAATTTTTAATTTTTAGATGCAAATAAATAAGTTGGTTTTATGTATACTTGGGAATCTAATCTTTTAATTGTTTTCTTGTGGGTGAGGGCTTAATTGACTCGGGTATCATAGCTACATTTGAAGGAAATGAGTGAAAAACAGAATCTTGGTCTTGATTCCGACATCCGTTTATATAATTACTCAAAAGAAATGGAAAAAATCATATGGATACGGGTTTTGAGAATTGTTATAAGAATGTGAAAATTATTTAGGGGTTTTTGGTCTTGAGAAGTTTTGAACTTTGTGTTTGAATGTGTTGTATTCTGTACGCTTGCTATTGAATGCATAAAAATTTCTTTTTGTATATGTATGCTTCGGACTGAATGGACAGAATTATGTGTTTCATATGTATGTGTGTGTGTGTTTTATGTTTTATGGTCGGGGCTGGGGCTGGGGCTGGAGGCCAGGAAGATTGTGTCGATAGAGAAAGTTACTATTTATTCTGGTGTCGGGGGGTTAGATACGGAAATAAAGATAATCTTGCAGTTTTGTTTGTTAGTTGCCTGGTACTACGCAGAAGATCCTGATTTTAAAGCTTAGTCAATTCGAAGTTTTGAAATGATTTGATGCATCGGAGTAAACTGCCGAATAGTAGTGCACCACATCGCGAAGAATAAAAGATCTGGACAGCTGTGGGGCCTTATAAATATGGCAAGGGTTCTTGGCCTAGCAGTTGTCGTGGAAGACAAGCAACGCCCCATCAGTTTTGTCGTATATATAGATGAATCTTTACAAACTCTCTTTTCCTTTTCAGCTTGATTCCACAGCATTAGACACAACACGTTTTAGATTCAGACTTCTGCATCCACTTGAAAATTCATGAACGGTGGCGGGTGCGACTTTTGCAGCACATTGTATTAAATTTCATACAATACATTTATATCAGTATTTATAGAACTTATTGGAACACAAAGCGTGTAGACATTACTGGTTTTTACTTCTTTTCCCTTTTGTCATACATATAATAAATTGCTCAAGGGAAAGTGACGTTGGTTATGTCGTGTCTGATTCTGCAGTATTACTGCAACTCGGCAACAGGTACAAAGTATTACTCTAAGAAGGATGTCCTTCGTTGTGCTGAAAGGGAAAATGTCTGCCATGATACGCCACGAGCAACAAGTATCGAAGACAATAAGCTCTCTGACGACAAAACTTGTTCTGTGAGTCTGAATGCTAAACAATCTTATAATTGTGCTTCACCGTATTGTCTTTTGTCTTTAACGTGACTAGCCTGATGGTTTACAGATTGAACCTAAAACAACCGATTCTCCTGAATGGTTACCTCCTGGGTGGACAACGGAGGAAAGAACTCGAAAGAGTGGTTTGTTAATGGGGAAGACTTACATGGTATGTAATGCATAAAAGTAGTCATTTTTCCTTAATCTACCGTTAGGGATTCTTGCCAGTTGCATCTTTGCTTGCAAGCTAGTTTTGTACTTTATAAGATGTTACAATTGCTGCATGCTGACTGATTACCATTTCTAGAAGGGAAGAATGGAAAAATCAAACTAGAAGATTTAGAAATCATCATCCCTTTTTTTGGGTAAATTAGGATGATTTTCCAAAGTTTCAATGCAAATCGTGATGATTATATATTTAGATTAGATTTTAATTCAGGAATGCTCGCTAGTGTGCCGGTACAAAAACACGAGGGAAAGTACTATAATTTTTGTCAGATCAATACTGCCTGCTCATGTGAAAGTTCTATGGATTGTTTATTGGATTGAAAACTTCATTCTATTTCCAGCAGTCGGCCAATAAGGTCGATGAATTCTTTCAAAGTCAACTATTTTCCTTCTACATACCCTTTTTGGTACTTTGTTAGAAGTTATTGATATAAAGTTGATATCGGGTGAAAAAGTGGTTGAACAAATTCTTTCTTCATTAGGAATGATTATCCTTGTCTCCTTTTGGGAATTTCCAAAATATTAATACATATCTCCAAATACACAAATACAGATCGAAGCAAATACACCAAAAAAACCCTAATCAAACCAACCGGCGTCAAGATTTCACAAATCTTAGGCTCAGTCAATTGTACCCTTATGTGTCATTGAAGAGGGTGCAAACCCAAACCCTCATCAGAACTAGACGCAAGTTGAGTTACTTCAATGGCTAGTAGAACCCACATCACACCAAAAATATTTACTCACCGAAAATCACACAATCTCTCTATTTTTCACTCAGAAAAATAGATTCAACTACATAGAAGTTGGAGAAGATGACAGAAAGAGAGAACGAAGAAGAAGGATTCCACACAGAATATTTTAGACCAAGCGGTGCCTCAACAAAAAGTATAACCTAATCACCGTAAGGCAACATGAATAATTTATACTCAGCATCAACCATTGATTTGAAATGAATCCAACGGACCAGAGTAATTGACATTCTCTCCATTCAAATAACACTAAAAGCGTGTCTTGAGAATGTGAGATATTCGACAGTTTTGTGCTTGGGTGTTGGGCTATCTCAATGAAGATATTGGGCAATTGTTAATTTTTCTGGATGAAAGGCCATTATCATCATTGCCTAATGTTAGATTGGACTTAACATCACAGTCCAACAGATCTCCACCTTGATGCCAGTGTTCATACTAGAAGCATATGACACTAATTTGTATTTTTACCCTTGGTAGAGATAGCTTCCCAACATTCCCAGTGAGCATCAAGTTTAATTACCTGCACAGAACCAAAAAATTAACCCGCATCAATGTTCAATAAACAAGACTTAGACTTGTTTAAAGGCAATAACCTTGGTTCCCATATCAGATGGATTGTACTGAGTAGGAATTTTCTCAAGGAGTAACGCTTCTTTAGAGATTACATTTCTAATAAAATGCAGTTTAACATCAATATGTTTGGTTCTTTCATGGAAAACAAGATTTTTACACGGATGTGTATTACACTTTGGCTATCAGAATATACCGAATATACCACATGTTCTTTAAATTCATTTATTTCAGTTTACAAACCTTTAAGCCATAAAGCTTCCTTAATAGCTTCAGTAGTAGCCACGTATTTAGCCTCAGTAATAGATAAAGCAACAATTTGTTGAAGTTGAGATTTCCAACTAATGCAAGTACCACATAAAGTAAACATGTATGCAGTTGTGGACTTTCTGTTATCCCTGTCCCTAGCAAAATTTGCATATACATGTTCCTTAAGTACAATACCTTCATTGCAGGTTTTAAAACATAATCCTAATTGTGAAGCCATTTTAAAGTAGTCCAATGTTCAGGACCAGGATTGGCCATAAACCTGCTCAAGGTACTAATGGCAGGAGCCGCATCTGGTCTAGTATATACCATAGTGTACATAACAGATCCCACATCATTTGCATAGGGTACTTTTTCCATATACTTCACATCAGATTCATCTACAGGGCATTGTTCTTTACTTAATTTGAAATGATTGGGCAAAGGTAAGGTAAGAAATATAGATTCATGCATAGAAAATTTTGACAACACCTTTTCCACTTAAGAAGCTTGTTTCAAAACAAGTAACCTTTTAGGCCTATTTCTTATAATGTCCATATCTAAAATTCTTCTAGCATGTCTCAAATCTTTCCTTTCAAATTCAGAACTCAAAGATCTTTTAATATCATGAATGCATTTAATGTCTGCCTAATGAGCAACATATCATCCACATAAAACAATAGATAAACAATTACAACATCTTCATTATTCTTTTTAAAGTACAGATAATGGTCAAAAGAGCTTCTAATAAAGCTAATTGATGAAACAAAAGTATCAAACATTTTATATCATTGCCTAGGTGATTGTTTCAAACAATACAAAGACTTTTTCAATAGGCAGACATAATCAGATTTAAGTTTATCTATAAAACCACGTGGTTGTTTCATATAGATGGTCTCATATAAGTCCCCATGCAGAAAAGCTGTCTTAACATCCATGTGTTCTAGTTCCAGGTCATAATGGGCAACAAGAGCCAACATTATTCTAATTAAGGATAGGAAATATCTATTTCCTCCTTGAGTGATGGTAGATGAAGGACCCCGGATGTCAGAATAAATATATTCATTCAAGGGCAGAAGTGGATTTATGTTGTCTAGTATTAAAGTGAAGCATATGTTGTTTCCCTAAGGTGCAGTTCTCACCAAAAGGAATTTTGGACGCTAAGTCTTTTCCAAATACCCCCTGTTGTAGAGAATTTGAAGTCTCTTTTCACTCGCATGGGCTAATCTTTTATGTCATTTTAGGGTAGAATTAGATTCAGCGCTAGCAGCTTCAGCAACATGATTCATAACTGCATCAGCCTTATTAACATATATGTCATTTCTCTTATAACCCTTGAAAATGACAAGTGATCATTTCATCACTTTTAATAAGCTATTATCATGTTTACCTTACAGGCCTATATATCCCCCATGGAAATAAGGTTCCTATTCAATTCAAGGACATATCTAACTCTTTCAGGAGTATAGATATATCCATTATAAAACCTTGAGGTAACATCACCTATTCCTTCCACTTTACATACTACATTATTTCCCATAACCACTTCACCCTCATTGAGAGCATTAAAATTGTCTAACAATGTTTCCTAGGTGTCATATGAAAAGTATAGCTTGAATCCAAAATCGACTCTTGGTTCTGCTCACTGTTATCTGCAAATTTTGCAGTGTTAAGATCAACCAAAAGTTTAGTCACAACATACGCATCCACAGTATTAGAGTCTGAAGGCTCCAGTACATTCCCTTAATCAACAATCTTTTCTTTTATCTCATTATTCTTTTTGTAACAGTCTTTTATAAAATGACATGTTTTTCCACAACCATAACATTTCCTATTTATAGTATTTGATTTTGATCTACTCTTCCCTCTATTCTTTTTTTTTTATTACTATTTCTTTGACTACTTTGACCTTCCTTATTCCAGTACTGCCTATTCGGAGGTCTGCTTCTAGCAAAAAAAAACTCTCAGTCGTACTCCCATGTTTCCCTGATTTCAATTCTAGTTCCTTACTTCTTAAGGAATCGATAACAATATCAGGCGTGAGGGTGTCTCTTCCATATTTTATGACAGTTTTGACATCTTTATAAGTTTCTGGAATTGCATTTAGAAGGACAACAACTTTATATTCCTCCGATACCTTATCCCCTGTGTTAGTAGTGTCCCGGAGTAACTTATTGAAGATATCTAGGTTATCATCTAAATCCTTGGAGGAATATATCTTAAAGCTGAAACCCCTTTTTTTGAGGAACAACTTATTAGGCAATGACTTAACTAGGTAAAGTTCTTCTAACCTATCCCATAGTTCCTTAGTAGTGTCATTTTTACCTACTTTCCTTAACACGTGATCAGATAAATGTAAAATGATAGAAGTATAAGCTAGTTCATCAACTTCTTCTTTTTTATCAACAGTTATAGTTTAAAAAAATTCGGCAACGATTGCTTTGGAAACCTTTTGTTGGACTAAGACTCCCCTCACCAGATGGGGAAATCCCCTTTTCCATTAAAGATACCAAGTTCAAAAGTGGCAATTGTCATTTTATCTCATTGCTTATCTTTCTTAAAAAACTGAGTTAAAAGGTTTTTCTAGAAAAAAAAATTTAGAAAAAGAATATAACAATG
>CAIGRL010043900.1:0-11139 GCA_903798325.1 Fraxinus xanthoxyloides
TTTTTTATTCAAAACATTAAAAGAAAGGAATAATAGTTGAAGGACTCGAACCTGACTCCTCTCTGGTGGAAGGCTAATGTCCAACCGTTTAAGCTACAATGTACATATGATAACAATTATTCACGAATATTTAATATAAAATCTTCCTTTAATTCTTTTTCCTCGGCGGATCCAACACGGGCGGCCGCCCCGGCTCGTCGGGTGCTGGATCCGCCCCTGCCGGGAGATAAACATCTAATTTCTTGATGTTAAAATTGCATATATGCTTCTTGAGGAAATCTTGCCTTTACAAAGAAAGTTTCATTGAAACATTATGCATCTCGATACAAGGATTTTGTACTCCATAATACTCTAAGAGAGCAATGCTTAGTATTAAAGACAACAAAAAAAAAAGGTTAAAATCTTGTTCATTCCAAATTCCATGAGAATTATATGTTTGATTGATAAACGAAGCCTAAATAAGTTTGTCTGAAAGTCCAATTTGAAAAAGAATCTAATTTTATTTAGGGTTGAGAGTTCAATTGGAAGAACTTTGAACCAAGGCACGAGAACCATGAATAATTTAGGGAAAACACTTGTGTACGTATTGTTGTCTTGGTAGTTGAATGGTTCAAAACACCACGTTTACCAATTAGTCAAATAAATTCGATAGTATTTATTAAGGAATGTTCAAAGCCGAAAGTTACCTTACCTGATGCGGTGTTTTTCTACTTTCTCTTTTACGACGCATCATTAAGTTCCCATTCATGTGAGGATTGTTGGAATTTGGTTTAAATATTGAAAAACATTGGTCAAGTATAAACTTGAAAAGTGACTGTATTAATTTTGGCCAAATATTCGAACTTAATCCGATAGTCAAATTATAAATAACTAGACTAACTTGTTCTACTTTTCGAATAAATCATCATAATATATTTGGAATCTCAAAACCGATTTTAAGTGAATGAAAAATTGAGGTTCAAAATTGGAAGAAAAACGAGGAGAAAAAGAGGCAAACTTAGCTAACATTGTCGCTCGAGCGACAAGATAGCGCCTAGTTAGTGGTAAAGCTAGCGCTCAAGCGAGAGGTCCGCAACAGTAAGAGATGTGTTCCTTTGTGAAAGTTGCTGAATATTGGAGCCCGTCTCTTCACTCCTAACCTCTCATCTTCTATAAATAGGATCATTTGGACATACATTATGCATTCGATATCATTTGCATTGAGTCTTGCATCAAAATCTCTCCAAAAATCATTCCAGAGTTATTTTCTTGTTGAGAAAGGAAAAATTGTTTGAGTTCAGTTGTTGTTTATGGTTTGAAGTGCTTCTACCACAACTTGTATTCATTGTATATTGAGAGACAAGTGCCAAAATTCATTCGCGCCGTGCGGGACAATTTCCTTTTTAAGGAGAAAATGTTTTATCACTTGCATCGAATTTTTCTTTCGTCTTTCTCTCTCTTTCCTTCCTTTCTTCTTGTTTTTTCTATTCCATATTAAGCTTAATTATGCTCATGCGAATTAAACTTTATGATTCACCTTATCAATTACAAACACACAAATCACCAACCGCTCATAAGAATGTGTGTTAAAGATACACGCTCCATTTCAGTCAACTAGTTTTCAATACGTAAGTAATTGAACACTACGTGTAAACACATCTTTTCAATAGGAACAAAATGTTTTTCTTGAAGATATTTGTTCCTATTGGGTCTTTGATGTTTTGGTGAATGCTCAAAGGGTTAGCGGAAGCACATAACCATTCCGCGTGGTAATCAATAAAATTCAGGATAAGATGCATATGTACAAAAGAACCTATTAATTTAGAATTATCCGAGTAGTGAGTATTTTTGACAAGAAAATTGTGAATTCAGCCAAAAAAGTCAGACACTTTTCCTGTATAAGTGCTGTTGGGCTGGGCTCAATAGTGATGGGGCCCATCTGCACATGTTCCGCGAGGAGAATAAACAAACATTTCAACTTGATTTGGCTGCTTCACCATCATTTTTCTTGTATTAACAAGATTAAAATTAAGTTACACGTTTTGTTAATTGACCTAATCTTATTCTTGCATCCAAACATTTCATTGAACTAACTTTTCACTAGAAATATCTTACCTAATATAAAATCTATCTTCATCGATATCGAGAATTAAATTAAATTTAGGTACGACTCAATTAATTCAATCTGCTCAAAAATATCATACAAGCTTTTTATGTACTCTCTCTTGCATTAGTTCCTTCATTTGGTATGATTAATGATTTAGTACTCGATAATATTCGATTCAGTGATGCGTATTACATACACACTTGTGACTTAAATAAGATATTGATACATGATCAACCCTTTAATATGTGATTAATTACATCTCTTTTGAACATCATTTTCGAGCTCTATAACAATGATTCTCTTCTATCGTTTTTTTCTTTCTTTTTATAATTGATCTAAGACTACGTGTACTTCTCACAAGACTGAATTGAGGGTCTTTTCTATTCTATTGATATTGTGAGTAAATGGCTTCTCGTCGAAATCACTATCATGTTTAAATTTCATGTTTTCTCAGCACTCATATTCGATATTCCAAATTCTATAAAATCCTTATATATATTCGAGATTAGTAAATATTTTCTGTCTTTTTGTACAAGTAATCGTACATGCATTACTACAAAATTAATTAACTCCCCGTTTGTTTCTCATTAAAATTCTCATTCTCATTCCTCTACTCATTTTCAACCACTCATTTTCAACCACACATTTTTTAATAAAATAATATTTTCTATCACATCAATAACTTTTCTTTCTTTGTCAACCACACATTTTCTATCAATCTACTATTCCAAAATACATTTTTTCAAATTAATATCTATCAAACACACTATAAATATAATTCATCTACGCAAGCTATAAAAAATTAAAAGAAATTATTTAAGAGGTCAACCTCTTATAGCATGGGGAAATTAATAGCAGTGTGTCGCGCATGTGCCCCTCGTGGCGCAAAATAAATGCATAAGTGAAGTGTGTTACATGAAATTTATTTTTTTATTATTTGCAATTAAGTCCCCAAAGTTGTAACTATTGGCATGTGTCTTATAGAAAATTTAATATTGTTGCTTTCATCCAGTTTCTTTCAATAGTTTTGAATTGACTTTTCCGTACTTTGAAAATTGGAGCTATAATATTCAACTTAAAAACCATATTTTTATTGATCTACTTTTCAAATGTAATGACTAAAAAATTTTAAATTATAAAAACAGTTAGACATATTGGAGGGCTTCAATTAAATAGTAATAGAAAAGATGACCAGCAATATAATACTTATAATTTTAAAATAAAATATCCAATTCGATGTTAGTGTAACTTGATAACATTTGATAACATATATATATTTTAATAAACAACGTAAGACACAAGACATCGAAACTAATTGAAATATTTTGACTAACAAAAAATTAAAATCGATTGAACAAAAAAGAAGAAGTTCAATTGGTTCTATGAACAAACTAATGCGGTATTGAAGTAGAATTTGAACCTATGATTTTGTGGTTGAATTATTACTATTAATCGCGTAATTGTCCTACTAAACTAAGTTCCAAATCAAGTTAATTTCAAATCTAGTACCGTAAACAAGTTAAAATCTGATGAAAAAAAAGTCTTCACGAATATAAATAGTCATAATTTTTAAATTTTTTTAAAGTTATTGTATTATATAGTAATTTTCAATAATTTCAGGACTCGTGGCAAAACGAATTGTTTAGACTTAACTATAAAAAAATCGGTCAAAAATTTTATTTATCCAGTTGTTCAATGTATTGAACGTGCATTATTTGTGTTGAAAAAGGAAAATAAATACATTTTTTTTAATTTAAGTTTTTTAAATAGGTCATGCGACATGATGTCAAGTTCCGTTGTCACGTATTATGAAGCTTGATATTTGTGATGACTTGATGTGGTATTAGAGGAAATAAAATGTAGGTTTAGTCGGACTCTCTTTGTGACTCAATTATGAACAATTTATACGAGTTAAATCTTTAATCAAACACTGATTTCCAGCTACGTGTGAACACACTAAACATATTTGGGAAGTTTGGTCATTGATAAAGAATCGATTCCAAATTGCAATGCTGGAGGGCTTTCTAAATTATAAATAAATATATTTTTGCAGTGGAGTGTTTATAAATAATTTATAACACATGAGCCGAACATTTATTTAGGGTATTGGTTCGAAGTCAAATAAAAATACAAAGGTTGGGGCCAAAATCAAATTATGCCAAAATGTAGGGGCACTTGGATAAACATCTAGTAACTGAAAACTGAAGGAATATATACCTGATAATACAATAAAACGAAAGATGCTGGAGAAGGCAAATTTGTCAGCTTATCGCTTCCAGTGGTATTAACCAAATTTATATAATTTTCTGTTGTTCAATTTTTCTGAAATTATTCAGAAAAGCCTTCTCAAACTCCATCCACCACCAGTTTTCTCCTCTTCCTCTATCGATTCTTCCGCTCAAAATTATTGCAATTGCTTCTTGTAATTGCATTCCGGGCCGGGAACTGTAAGTGCAGTAGTTGACTTAAGCTTGCTTACATTTAACTCAAATTTTTTTGTGAATTCTTAGAACTGGAAAAATCCCAAAAATTAGAAGTGGGTTTTTGTTTGATAGTTTCCTTTTCAATGTTTATGATTTTTGAAGTAGTTTACTGTAGACTGGATTGATATGTTCTTGTGGCACTGCGGTTGACTTTTTTTTTTTTTGTTTTTTTTTCCTGATACGATCAATTCGAGTAGAAACCAATTGATAATGTTCGTGTTTATTTTGACTTGATTCGTTCCTTGTTTTTTCTACAGTCAAAGAGGATTTTTGTGTTGAAAGAATTTTTTGTGTATATATATTTTTTCCTGAATTAATTAACATATATACCGTTCATTTTTGTGGTTGAATTTGAAGGGTTGGGTATCGGTGTTGAAAATGGCATCTGGGGCTGTTCCAGCTTCATTTACAGGCCTAAAGAACAGGGATCATCATGGTCTGCGGTTCGCAAAAAGTCCTGAGTTTGTTAAAGTTTCTAACTTGCAGAGAGTTAAATTTGGTCGAACCAAGGTTACCATTGTCAGAAATTCACAAAATCCTGGTTCAGAAACAGCTGAGTTGGAGCCTGCTTCAGAGGGAAGTCCACTATTAGGTATTCTTGGTGATGTTAAATAGGCTGTGCTGCTGATGCTAGAAATTTTCATTAATGTCTATAGGCATATATTTAGAGAGTTGAAGTCCAAAAGATCCGAGTTTTATCATGTTACTGAAATAAATAGACGAGACAAAAGAAAATTAAAGAGAATGTCTTACACAGTTGGTTTTTACTCATCTTCTGTGATAAAAAAAGCTAATAGCCTGTTTGAGCCCCATTTGGAACCCAAAATCCATTTTTGAATAGTATTTTGATGAAGAATGTTTGGTTGAAAAATAAGGAACAATCTGAGTTTGCGTATAATATTATTTTATTGAAGAACATGTGGTTGAAAATAAGGGAGAGAAAAATGTATTTTGGAAATAATGGGGACCAAGGGCTAAAGCAGAATGGAAACTGTGTAATATTAACGGTCCGTCATTTTCCTTATCCTATAACTCTGATGCAAAATTTTTGAATGTAGTTCCTAGACAGAAGTACTGTGAATCCATACACAAAACTGTCAGGAGGAAAACCCGCACAGTGATGGTTGGAAATGTGGCTCTTGGTAGTGAGCATCCCATTAGAATTCAAACAATGACCACGACAGATACAAAGGATGTTTCTGCAACAGTCGAGCAGGTTCTACTAGTTCATATGGTTCTCATTGTCTCTTATATGCACTATTATTTCAGTGCAGTTAAAAATGAGGATTACCTGTCTAGTTTTCGTGCTATAATTACTAATTTATTTGGATAGCATGTGAATCAGATGATAGTTTCTTGTGGGTGTATCGCGTTGCGGGAAGAATAATCTCTTTGTTTTGTCTCTGATGGGATGATTGTGGTTTCCACAGACCAATAATCATTGTTGTGGACTTGGAGTAAATGAAATTTAGGCAATTTGATTGGATCTCTAATATTCAAAAGGATTTTTAACACGTGGCCTGCATTTCTTTTGACCTCTTTCTCCATTGATGTCTTCATGCTGCTATGCATGGTTATTCAGAATGTAGGTATTACACTATAATCATACAGATACTGACTCTTCCATTCGTCTTCTTGTCAATTTACGAAGCCTGGTCTCTCCAGTAATATTTCCTGGGAACTTCATGTTGTCCTCAAGAAACTTGTCGATTTTGAACTAACGTAACTTCAGATGATATGAATTCTGACACAAAATTGGATAAATTTTTTTTTTTCAACTATTGCATTAAGATTTTCCTATAGTCAAAGCAACAAGTACTTGGCCACAAAATTTATCAGAAATGAAAGGATCAGAAGTATAAAAATTTCTCATGTGATTACAATTTGAGTGTATTATATATTCAGGATAGTTTTTTCAATCCAGTCCTCATGTAGATTCTTATATTTGCAGGTTATGAGAATAGCTGACCAAGGAGCGGATATTGTAAGAATAACAGTGCAGGGAAAGAAAGAAGCAGATGCATGTTTTGAAATTAAAAATTCCCTTGTTCAGAAGAAGTATGTGATTAGTTTGAGTTTCATTGACATTTAGATCTATCAGTAAAAGCACAAGGTACTTACTAATTCTGTGATCATGCAGTTATAACATCCCTCTGGTAGCGGACATTCATTTCGCACCTCCTATTGCATTGCGAGTTTCTGAATGCTTTGATAAAATTCGTGTGAACCCTGGAAATTTTGGTACTTAATTCACGCCCATGCTTCTCTCTCTCATCTTTTCTTAGGAAAATGGTATGGTTTATTAGTTTTAATTCGGTGGTCATTGCTTTCAGCTGACAGGAGAGCTCAGTTCGAGACGCTAGAGTATACGGAAGATGATTATCAGAAAGAACTCGAGCATATTGAGCAGGTTAGGACCACATAATAGCTTATTCCCAGCATAAACATGAGATCAGTTGTTAGCTTGCTTCCAAGATGTTTTAAATTCTCTTTGGAGTGGATAATCCTTCGTCCTTTAATCTTATCACATTCCACAATTTACTTATGCAGTAGGAAAAAAGAGAATAATATTAGAGTTTTATGTTCTTCAGTAACAAATATAAAGATGTAAGACAATCAAATTCTTTGATGACAGATTCCCTGTCTCCTATCATTTTTTGACCCTCTCTAGATCCATTGATATCGATGTCCACATGCCATATTTTCCTGAAGTGATACTATCGCAGATATTGTTCCTTGGATAGAGCCATAGTGGTGAACATGCTGCAATTTGTTGCATGTTACTTCTATACTAAAGCTAGATGTAGAAATTTTCTTCCATTATTATTATTATCCTGTGAGCAAATGTGTAATGATCCACCTCTGTGCTGACCTCCCACTTTGCATGAGGTAGACGTATACAATCTATGATAATCAAGAAAAGAATTATTACTTTCAGTATGCTTTTCAGATCATATATGCATCATCTATGACGTCCTTAATTCAGTGTTTTGAGGAAAGCTGAGAAGTTAGACAATGTATGGTTGTTTTCTATGGTTGCTTTTGGTTGATAAATCACCTCAGGAGAAAGAAAACATGTGGTTTCCTCCATTATAATATTTGCAATGGTTGGATCTATACATTTTCAAAACTAAGGGATCTGAGTTTTTTATGGCATCTTATGTATTTTTGTTTCTAAATATCTAGGTTTTTACTCCATTGGTTGAGAAATGTAAAAAATATGGGCGGGCAATGCGCATTGGGACAAATCATGGTAGCCTTTCAGATCGTATAATGAGCTATTATGGGGACTCCCCCAGGGGAATGGTGAGCAACGATTTGGAAAACTTGTTGCAGAGTTCCATATTTTTTTTTTTATGCATGCTGGTTTGAGTGATTTCATGTCCATTTTATCATGGAACAGGTTGAATCTGCTTTTGAGTATGCTAGGATCTGTAGGAAACTGGACTTCCACAATTTCGTCTTCTCAATGAAAGCAAGCAACCCTGTCATCATGGTCCAGGCATACCGTCTTCTTGTAGCTGAAATGAATGTTCTAGGATGGGATTACCCGTTACACTTGGGAGTAACTGAAGCTGGTGAGGGTGAAGATGGACGTATGAAATCTGCAATAGGTATTGGGACACTTCTTATGGTATGTCCTTTCTGTTCTCCCTATATGTGAAACGTCCCATTTAGCACTTGAAAGTATATTGTATATAATCTTTTTATTTTAAAATGTCACTGTGAGAACTCTTTATTTTAAAATGTCACTGTATCTGCATGATATGAAACTACAAGCTAGTTATAGTGACCCAACGTGCCTACCCAAAATTTCATTGTGATTACTTGTGGTTCGAGGTAGGCCAGTGACAAAGTCCATGGAGATCTTTTTCCATTTCCATTAAGATATTTGCAAGGGCTGCAATAATCCAATAGGTTTCCGATGTTCAGCTTTTACTTGCTAACAAATTAAGCATTTTCTTACATATTTTGCTATCTCCTTCTTCATGTCAGGCCACCAATAAAGAGTCTTTATTTCATGGTACATTTTTTATGAGCCCGGATGTACATAATAAGGAGTATTGTGCGTTTCTGCTAGGATTTCTTCACGAATTTCAAGATTTTTCAGAACATATAATCTCCCTTTATACTTAAGCCTGCGTTCTGTTGAGAACTTGCACTCCGTAATTCCCCTTTGGGCTTGTTTTTCTTTGGTCTTAAGGTAGTATGTGTCTTCTTTTTGTTGTCGTTCAATGTTCTCTGAGTATTGATTGTAAGGTTAATGCCAAAAGTTGGGTATCACCTGTTGGTGATAGTTCTAGATTGAACTTCTCCTTTAGCTTGGTGGGTTTTGTTTCTATCTTTCTGCTCAAGGCATCTTATACAACATTTGCTTTTCCAGGGTGATAGTTAATGACACTATCATAATCTTTGACCAATTCTTGCCATTGTTTTTGTCTCGGTTAAGCTCCTTTTTAGTGAAAAAATATTTTAGACTCATGATCGGTGAAGATTTTACATTTTTCACCGTGTAAGTAATACCTCCATATTTTAAGGGCAAAGACTATTGCCACTAATTCAAGATCATGTATAGGATAATTCTGCTCATATGGTTTTAATTGTAGTGATGGCATAAGCAATTACCTTTCCATATTGCATAAGAATGCAATCGAGTCCATTTTTGGATGCATCGCTATAGATTACGAAACCTCCAGTACTAGATGGAATTTTTAAGATTGGTGCCGTGGTCAATCTCTTCTTCAGCTCTTGAAAACTCCTTTCACATTCTTTGTTCCATTTGAATGGGACATTTTTTTCGACTTAGCTAAGTAAGAGAAAAGGCATTCTTGGATAATCCTACAAGACGTCGCTAATATCCCACCGTCCAAGGATACTCTGAATCTCGATGATATTTGTGGGTCGTGGCTAGTTAATCACAACTTCTATGGTGAAAAATTATTGACATTGTTCAAGTTTTGAAAATGATGTTCTTTCATGTGAATTTCTGCAAGCAGAAATCTACCTATATATTTGTCATCTTTATATCTCAATTCATCACTTTTTCTTCATATTTCTAGTTTCCAAATTCTCTCTTTAAACCGTAAGAGTTTATTTGCAATTACAACAAAATGCCACCACGTCCTTCCAGCTCTTGTGCTCATAAAAATCGTAGAATTAAAGAGAAAGAAAGTAATGAACAGCAAGAAGCCAACTCTTTGTAAGTCACAAAGATTTGAACCTTTTAAAGATCAAAAAGTTGATTTCGGAAAGGTTTTTGATTTTTCTTATCTTTATAGCTTCGGTTTTCGTTATAAAGAGAGATTTGCTGTCTTCGGTTGGCTATCTTTTTTGAAATTCAACTGTGGTTGTTACACTGTTTATGTCTGTAGATTTTATTCTAATGGTGACACTCGTAGGTATGGAGAGAGCAGTATGCCTACTCCTCAACACTGATTAGTTTGTGACTTTTATACGTGACAGACTTATCCTCATTTCTAAGGATAACTTAGGTATGTCTCTCCATATTCCTAATAGAGGTGCTATATTTTCTGACGAGACAAATTTCAACAGATTGGAGGCAGTATGGTTTTTGAAGTACCTGTGACTAGTGTTTCAACTAATGCTACAAAACTTCCTCCTTTAACCAGACTTCTACATATAATAGTGGTTATGGTAATAAATCCATGACCAAGTCACTATAATGCTCTATATGATGAGGATCTATGGATTATGTGGCATATAATGAGAAATGATCCTCCATATTTTTGTCACATAATTATGAGGAATATAATGGCATCTCTAAATCCTGACAGGGTTCTATCATATGGTATGGCCATTAGTGATTTACTTTATCGCTGTCAAATTGATTTAGGTCTTTTACCTTCTGAACCTCCCCTTCCTAGTAGCTACATAGGTCATCTTACCATAAGTAAATTACAATATCATTTGGTGGAAGGTATGTTGGTATCTAAGAAAGGTAAAGATAAGGCTCGAGAAGAAGATTCTGATTTCACATGTGGAGAGTCAAGCACAGGATCTTACTCGAATAAATTAGATGAAATCAGCAGTAAGGTTGATGAGTTGTTAACTTTTCAAAAAGAAACTCGAGAAAAGAATGACATGCTTTGGGCAGAAAATGAAAAGGCATGGAGAGAATTTGAAACTCGACTTTTTCCACGAAAATGAGTCTTTTTTTATGTACCTTTATTTTCATGTGTTTAGTGACCATTATGAACCCAACAAGTTATTGTACTTATATAACGCGTTTCTTGCTTTCATAAAGTCTAAATTCAATTTACAAAATCTTTCAAAAGATAAATTAGGGGTGTGTTTGAGCCACATTATTTCAGAAGAATGTAATCTGGAATAGTAGATTGATGAAGAATGTGTGATTGAAAAAGAAGGAAAAATTATTGATGTAATGAGAAAAATTATTTTATTGAAGAATGTGTGGTTGAAAATAAATAGAAGAATGAGAAAGAAAATTTCAATGTGACTCAGACAGGGGCTAGATACCCAACTTATTAATTGAAATAATATAACTTAACCCAGGGATGAAACATCTTCTGACTCTCTCTGGCTGCATTG
>CAIGRL010043914.1:0-11825 GCA_903798325.1 Fraxinus xanthoxyloides
AATATGCAAAAAAGATGGTATTCGGTAGATATTCAATTTAGATCATAATGGTAAATGTGGTGCATATATATTGTTTGATGGCGATTTACACCCAACTAATCTATAGCTTGGATGCTGTTTATTTTGATCCCAATGTCATTTTTTGAATTCATCTTACCTTACGAGCAAATTTTGATGCTTGACAATCCAATAAATGTTAGATCATCATGCATCATCTAGAATGACAATAAGGAAGAAAATTGAACAAAGAATTAACCTTGTTTGCGGAACTAGTCCCGAACTTGAAATCAGAATCTACGGTTTCATTTCTTTCTTGAACCATCAGGTAGAGGCTCCATACGAGATGATTGTTCACCTCCTAAAAGAGAGACAAAAAAGGAACATTAATAAGTTGGTTAGGAACATCAAACCTATGTCTCTCAAATATTAAAAGTAATGTAAAAGTTCCTTTGGTATCCTTAAACTCGTAAACGTTCATTCCCAAGAGAAATTTAAAACTCAATTTTTAATTTATAATGTCATATTCCTAAAACCAAAAGAAATCTCAAATACAGCATAAGAAAACAACAACCAAATGAAACTTCCATAAAATCCAATTGAACCGTTCCTAGTAAAATGTAATATAAATCAAACCATATTTATCTTACGTAAAAATGTTAACAATAATGTGGATTGAAGAATCAGAAAGAAATGGTCTATAAGAAAAATATCCCCTTTCCAATTCAAGACGACAAAAATGTTTTTTCTTTTTACTTACTGACTGAAAGACCCAAATCAAGAACATCAATCGAAGCTGGAGATTAATCAAGAATGGTAAAACCAACAAGCATTCTTGACTAAGACCCCCACCATCATCAATTAATTAAAAAAGATAAACAAAAAAAGTTCAATCGTAGAACCCATACGATGAAAACCGAAGTAATTTATTCATTATTCATGAATCAATGGAAGAATCCAACACAAGCACAACTCTCAATAAAAAAAATTATTCAAAAGCAACAGATAAAGATTGTAAACGTGGCAACTGTGTTCAACCTTGATGACTTTACTCGAAGAATAAATTAGTGTGATTGAAGAAACTTTAAAAGGACACCGATTCAGAAATCAAATAAAAAAATCGAATCAATAAAGCAGAAAAATCACAAAGACACCAAGTAAGTATAAAACTGCTCAACTAAAACCCCCAAAAATTGAATAAAAGAAAATCGATATTTAGTGTAACCACGATTTACCCTTTGTTCATAATGTTGTTGTTGTTCGAATCATAATTTACATAGTTTCACTTCATCTTCATCTTCTTCGAATTCGAAACCATAGTACGGTCCATTGCCTCGACATTCAATTTGTGTTCATTGCGAAAATGGTGGTTACGATTTTTGCAGATTTTCAAAACTTCACAGGAACAATTTCGAAACTGCTTGTAAACTTTGCAACCCCAACACATGCAAATTAAGAAAACTATTCCGTCTCCGCGGAGCTTTTCTTCTTCCTATATATTATACACGGCAGAAGGAAAGATTTCTTTCTCAACTCTCTAATATTTCTAAACTAAATGCCACCGCCATGAAATCTTGAAAAAGGAACATTATACCATGAAAACCCTCTTGATATTCATGCTTGTGATTTCACTTTTTGTAATTGCAGAATCAAAATGCAATAGTAGAGACAAAACCCTTCTACAAATTCTCATTCGACCTGGGATTGAAGCAAGTAGTGACATTAAAATTTACCCATTTCCTTAAAAAATCTATTTACACTTATTTTACGGTCATTACAAAAATGGAAACATGAACAAAAATAAAGATAGAGGCTAAAAGTGAACTTGGCCGAGAACACAAAATTGGCAATAGAGTGAAATGGAGATTGAGAAAACAAATGAAGATGTTGGTGAGTTTAGCCAGGAGGATGAAGAAGATGACATGGAGGAGATTGTAACTCAAGACACTAAAATGGAGACTGAAGTTAATGTGGTTGACTCTAGGAAAGTTTTTGGATGGTAGCAGAAGATACGAAAGAAATCAAAGACTCTATCAAGTTTTAAGACTGCAGCAAAAGTTTTAGGGAGGAAGCTTGTGGGAGATGATGTTTGTTTCACTTGTTTCGGTAGTGGGACCTTGTCATGTGTGATGCAGGCAAGTTTCTTGTATAGTGAAGCAGAAAAAAATGTGTTCACGTCTTTCTCAAATTTTTTTGTTGATTTTTTGTTTTATGGGGCTTATCAATAATTTTTCCATATGAATTCACAGAGGTTGCGCAAAAGCATATCATCCATCTTATGTTAATAGATATGAAGCATTTTCAAAGCCAAGTGGATCTGGAATTGTGGTAAGTGTCGTTTTTTATTTCCACAGATTTAATTGGAATAATATTTTGCACAAACACCTGCAAGTTTCCTCTGAGTTTTGTAAATGAAATTTTCATGCGTATAATGAATTCCAAAAATTATAATGTGGATGAAAATGAGTCAGATTACTTAGTCCTCATATTTAGCTTCTTTTGACATACCATTCACATGATACGTAATTTGATTTTCCATCGACTATATAGAATTGTTATTTTTGTTACCTTTTTCTAATTTGATCTATGACTTAGCATTCCCACAGTTCAAAGGTTAGGTATGCAACTATACAATGCGTTAATATTGACTTTCTATGATCTGTTTGAACTATTGTTTCATTAGTTTTAGACATGTTTTTGAATAAGTCTTGTATTAGATTTGTTAGGTTTTTAGTGTTGGCGATTCTGTGGACAAAAGAACTAATTTGTTACGTGTTGTAAAAGTCAAGGACCTATGGTTCAATTTGTATAAGTTGGGTTATGAAGTCTAGGGTTCGAGCATAAAAAGAGGAGAAACACAGCGTCCCATTTTCGCCAGCCTATAGCTTGGCCATTGCTAGAGCGAAAAAAACAGAATTGTCGCCGCTCGTCTGTCTCCCAACTCTCGCTCGAGTGAGAGGTCGTCGCTCTTCTGTCGATGAAGTATCGCTTGAGTGACAGATTTATACGAAAAACCCTAATTTGCGTTTATAAATAGATTTTTTCGGCCCATTCAACCTAATTACTCTCTCCTATAAATATCCAAGCCATTGGACGAAATTTTAAGGTGATTTTCATTGTCTCATCTTATTCTCTAAAAAATCAAGAACATATTCTTTCATTGTGATTTATCCTTTATTCTTGAGATCATATAACTCCACCTATTTAGGAAAACATCATATTGAAGAATCCAAAACACCTACTTCCTAAACATCCTTGGTACTTTGTTAGTTGGATTTTAGAAGTTTCTGGAGGTTGAGAGACGTTGGATTACAAGCATAGGAAGAGCACAAGACCTTGGAGAAAGTTCTTGAAATTCTACTTGGAAGAGACAATTGAAGAAGATTGGGAAGCTGGTGGATACAAAAGACATTGGAAGCTACATGAAGTAGATTAGGAAGTCTAGTGGAGTTGACTAGACAACATCTAAATGTAGAAGATCAGGACGCTGGTGGATAAAGCAGATCTTAGAGATTACAAGAATTACAACAGCGGAAACTAGTGAAATCTGCTAGGTTGGAATCAGACTGTAATCCATATTGTCTATAGTTGAGGTATCTGGCTTCGTCCCAGAGTTTTTACCCAAATGAGTTTCTCCTTCATCAATTTTGATGTTAGTTATTGCTTTATTATTACAAACTGCGGTAATTCAATTTAAGATAATTGGGTTGTTTGTTTAACCATCTAGAACAATGAAAAGTGACTTGTATAATTCCGCACGTAAGGTCAAACTTAGTTAGTAAACTACGTAATTTCTAGATGAGTAATTCATTATCCGTCCTGCCATATTTCGATGGCAATAATTATGCTTATTAGAAGGTTAAATGAAAGGTTTTCTAAAATCTACGGATGAACGAATTCTGTTAAGTGTGGTCAATGGTTGGACTGTCCCTAGTTCTACGGTTAATAATGAAATTATCCTCACTCCCATTGCTAATTGGACAATAGCTAACTTAGATGAATGTAAATGGAATAATAAAGCCTTACATACCTTATTTATGGCGGTATCCCCTGAAAAGTTTAGGAGAGTGTCTATGTGTGAGGTAGCTAAAGAGGTTTGAGATATTTTACAGACCACACATGAGGGAACTCGGGCTGTTAAGAACTCGAAATTGCAAAAGCTGACCATTAGGTTTGAAGAGGTTAGGATGAAAGAGTGAAACTTTTGATGAAATTTACGCGAGCTTAAACGACATAGTGAATTCTAGTTTCAAACTAGGTAAGAGGACTAGAGTCTAAAATACTAAGAAAAATTCTTAGATCCTTACCTGAAAGGTTTAGGTCTAAAGTCACGGCTATAAATGAGACCAATGACTCAGATTCAATTAAAATTGAAGGACTGGTTTGATATATCCAAACTTATGAGCTTACATTAGCTAAACCCACAAACGATAAGTCTTGGCTTTAAAAACTTTGAGAAATAATCATAAAGAGTCATCGGATTCAGATTTTCCTAATGATGAAGAGTTAACTTACCTTGCTAAAAAATTTCGAAAACTGTTTAGGAATAAATAAAAACCTAAAGAGAGACAACGAGGTAATTCCATTGAGGCTAGAAGGCGATCTCAATTTGTGAGATGTCATAACTGTTGTGGTTATGGCCACGTTATGAGTGAGTGCCTTAGCAGTAGGATAATTTCGGATAAGGCTATGAATGCTATTCTCACTGATGACGAGTCTAACTCGAATAAATTGAGAAAGAGATCTTAGAAATCCAGGTTAAGAACCTTCTAAACGATCTAGAATATTCCAAGTCTCAACTGTTTGCCTTCTCTAGTGGTTCTGAAAGGTTAGATAACATGTTAGGAATGGGCAAGCCAGCTGGAAATAAAGGATGTCTAGGTTTTAAAGAGAAGAGTGCTAGTACGTCCAAGACCATATTTGTCCCTGCTACTGACCGTCCCAAACATGTGCTTAACCCCGATCTTAAGGATAACGAATTTGTTAGACAGATGCTTACTAGACAGCGTAGGACCTGTCGACCTAGGAATAGACGTCAGCGTCCACATAACATTGGTCTTAGGTTTATCCTTACATGTTTTCACTGTGGTGAGTTAGGACAAATAAAGTTTAGGTGTCATCATTTCTTGAACAGAAACAGAAACCAGAACTTTAATAGAAATAAGAATCATGAGTTTGTTGGTCAGATTGACTTTCTTACTAATCAAGTAAGTCAATTGAAGAAGTTAGTGACACAGATGAATATGAATATTCCTGTCACTAGGAAAGTTTGAGTGAAGAAAAGTGATCTAAAAAATTGTGAAATAGATCACGGTGCTTTTAAATGTAAGAGCATTTGTGTACCTAACTAATTATGTATTTTTAGTGCATTCTTGTATTTTATCATTATGTGACATTGATTTATGCATGCATCATATTTGTTTATGTGTTTTCTCGGTAGAAAACTCATACATATTTTTTATTTGTATTTTTTTGTTTGACATTTATTTTTTATGTGTGCTTGGTGCATTAATACATTAAATTAAAAACAACAAAAATTGAAAAATTGAAAAAATAAAAAATGATGGAAATTTTTACTGCGAGATGATATATAACATTTTTGAACTTGTGAATTGCAATCATGCATGGGCTTAATCGATGAGTTGTAACATAATTTCCATTTCTGACTTAGGTTATTTATGAATTACTTAGTATATATGTCTTCATATACCATCTACACTACACACACTATGATATTGTTAGTGGGACTCTACCGCGTGTATGAGATTTGGGATGACAGTCACATGTTAGTAAAGTGACTTTGAATATAAATTGACGTTATTTATTAGACCTAAATTCAAATTTATCCCCGGTAATAGAAAGCTGAATATCTTATATTCTTCTTCAAAACCTATTTGACTCGAGCGATTAAGTCTGCAGGGTTTCTCATAACCTGGTACCTATAGTCAACTGATTTAGGTTAACCGGCTTAAATCTCGCCACAGGGGCCAGTTTAGTCGCTTAATGAAGAAGAGCCTGCACTTAAGATGTAAAAAATAATAATGAGCTTAAAATATTGAAATATGTGAAAATAAAATATGGTCATAGTTAGGGGGAAAAGGAATGCGTGTCAAAATGGTTTGACTTTCATAAGTACTGGAATACACTTATAGAAGTGATGTTTAACATGTCACTTATTACAAAATTAAGGTTTGGGGTCCTACTTACAAAGGATTAACACTTTACACATGAGTCATTTATATAATTTACTCCATATTAACTTGAACTGCGTATGTAGGAAGATTTATTGTACATTGATTATACTTATGCTTGCTAACAAGTGCATTTTTGAGTGATTATATGTTAATGTTAAAAGTTTGTTTGTCCTTTCGTCATTTATGACAAAAAGGGGGAGAGTGAATTAAAATTACAAGATTGATTTCGTACTCAATACTAGCAAATAGGTGACTACTACATATGTGATTTAGGATCTCTTGAGCCAAGGAACTTGTTTAATCATGTTATATCTATGACACTTTTTTAAAGTTTTTAAAGTTGCTAACTTTTACTCTTTACTTATGATATAACCTTAGAAGCATATAAGCTTGTATAGTTTGCTCGATTGATGCATTCCAGTTGAAAAGTTCACCGTTGATCGTGTTAACAAAAGTAGGACTATTTTTACTCTGCAAAGTTAAGGTAAGTGACATTTATAGACATTACATAATTAAAATCTTCACTTGCAATTCAATATAGGTGCAATCATATGGAATGATTCACATTATTGTCTCATTATAAGTAAACTTTGACTATTGAGTTTACAGACATGGCTTCAATCACTTTAATTGGAATTTAAGTACGACCGAACAAGCCCTAAATTTGGTAAATCCTTCTTTTATTTTATTCAGTAGAATCTAAAAAAAGTTTGTCTTTTATTTTTCAAGGTAGTTAACGATGAATTCTCTTATGAAAAACAAGTTGTGAAAGTTTGATCATAATTTTGATTAAATTGCGTGTCTATTGTATTGTGAAAACCCTAATTAAAATTTCGTGTACTGAGCTAAAAATCATTTGTTACATTATTTCATCTGTAGAAGCATCACCCATTAAGACAACCATTTGGAAACATATAAGGTTCATAACATAGAGGTTGATATCATGATTTTTTTCCTGATGTCATCTTACTACCAAAGAAGTTTCTAAATTTTGCTAGATGTGCCTTTGCTTGGCTGAACAATTTTTCAATGGAGTGTTTTGGTTTTATTTTTAAATTGTGCTTATGTTGTGTGTTTCAAATTCACATGTACCGACACTTGTAATAATTTCGGGTATTCAATAAAGAGCAGTTTACTTAACTCGCAGTTTAAAACTAACTTCTCTTTCTTGCTCAAACCTAGGTCTTTCAAATCTATTATTCTATATATTTTGTATATGCTGCATGGTATCCTTTCACAACTTTTTTGCAATGCATTTTCATTTTTCGATGCATGCTTTATTATTTAATGAATCAAATATTTCTTACTCCTGTAAACTTGCAATCTTTATGTATGTCAAATGTTTCTATTATCATGTAATGTCATGTTCTACATACACATAATGTTTTCAATTTTATTTTTGGTGAGTTTTTCTGTACTATAATATCAGCTTTTGAAATAATCCTCTTATTAGATGGAGCATTAGTGATGCAATAATTGCTCCCAAGACTCTTAAATAATCTAATAAATCTAAAACTACTTTTTTTTGAACATCTACAATTTCTACACTAATAAAAACACAACAAATACAAAATTTGTGCAACGCACGTGTCAACGACTAGTATTATAAAAAAATGACTTAGCACAATAGGAACAATGTGATACAAGATGTTCATGCACACATTGATCGCATTAAAGAAAATCTTCAAAAATCTTATCATCTCAAAAGTAATTAACCAATAATTAGAGTTTAAATCATAATTAGAACCATTCGAGTGCCTACCATTTGGAAAATTAATAATAATCGTATAATAATTAACCCATGATTGTAGCATGAGATAAATAGAGTTCCACCTAATATTTATATTCGTTGCAAAAATCTTGTGAGATAAGCTCGAATCAACACATACATTTTGTTGATATTGTTGTTCAAAACAATAAAAATGAGACATGGCATGAAATTTAACTTGGAGTGGCATGCGGTCGCATAGACCCATGCTGAGATTTTTGAAGGCCGTTGAGTTACTCTATGCGACCGTATAGAGTTGCTCTATGCGGTTGCATAGAGATTTTTAAGAGTCGCTTGGGCAGTTTTCTTTATGGAATGTGGCGGCTTTTAGAGGGTAATTTGCAACTCTTCCATGAGTTTTCGGCACCAATTCATGGGTATTGATCCAAGCCTATAAATAGGATGAAAGATGATCAAATACATGTGTGTGAAAAACAATTAGAATGAGAGTTCTCACAAGATTCATTTCAAATAAGCAAGAAACAATTTCTTTCTTCTTCCATATTCATATTTCCCTTGTGTTCTTGAAGTTTTGGAGAATTACACTAGTGCTTAAGTGTTGAGTTTTTTACAAGGCTTGATAAATCGTACAAACCATTTGCTGGGAAACCCTTTAAGTACCAAAATTCATTGAGATGGGGCAAATATCGTTTGAGGACAACAATCTTCGTGTTTGAGCCTTCCATATTGTTTGGTGTTTTTGTTCGTGGTTTGATTCAGATTGTTGCTGATATTTTGTGTGATTCTTTTTCAACTTTTTTTTGATTATTTGTATCGGTTTCTTCCAATCTTNTTCTTTTGTTTGTTTCCTTTGTTGAATTTAGATTTGATCTTTGTTTCGTTCATCGTGTTGCTAATTTGTTAATTGGTTTATTCTCCATTACCTCTTGTAGTAAAAATTTTCCCAAAAAACTTGTAAATACTTGTTCTTGAGATGAATAGATAGAAATAAAAATAATGATATATCTATTTTTTGTTAACTGTGACGTAATATACTTGAGGTCATCTTGCATAATTAAATAATAATATCATAAACATAATGCATGTGAAGTTTTTTTGTATCGAAATCTCTATGAAGTTGGTTGATCATTTTTTTTTTTAAATAACATTAGTGTAAAATAATAATATCACAAACACAATGCATGTGAAATTTTTTTGTATCACAATGTGGATGAAGTTGGTTAATCAAAATTTTAATAACATTAGATAATCAAAAGTGAAACTATGAAAATTATCTTCGTAACAAAATTCTCTTAGTACGCCCATTAAAAAATAAAAAGTACTTACTCAGTAACTTTAAATGCAATTTTTTATGCATGATAAAAAAACTTATGAGTATAATGGATTGTAGCGTAAATATATCCTTTACAATTTTCCAGACCATAGATAAAAAAATAAATGAGATGACATCGTTATAATTCATTTAACTACCAATAATTTGTAATTTTTTAATACAACATAAATCTACAGCATAGTTTCGAAGCACAGCTCTATAAGTCAGTTTGTACTTCGGTTGAAGACATGTTTATGTGAATTTCATCAAGTACTTGCTTTCTATTGTGCATAGTAACAACTTGACACCAGCTATGAACATTTCTATGCCTTTTCACATTGTTTTTGGACTATCAACTCAGCTTGCTAGAATGCTTCAGAATGTTCTTCTTTGATTGGCCAAATTGAAGTTGAGTCTGCCCATAATCAACAAACCAATACAAAGTATTACATTTTTTTTGTAATGCCTATTGTACTAGATAGTGCCAATTTTTGATTTTCAAGTGAAGTCCTTTCCATAGATGTTACGATGTGATTCTGTAATCTGCTCTCCATTCTAAGCTAACCTTTTTTTTTTCTCTCCTCTTTGTGACGATTACTTTCAACTATTTGTCAAACTCAATGGTTGTTAGTTCTGTAGATCGACTTTTTGTGTTTGGAAGATCAACGCTTTAGAGACATCGTAGACGAGAGTGTTGGAACTACTGAATAATCGGTTAACATCCTCATCAGGGGTCATGAATCCCTCGTGCAATCCATAACGATTTTTTTAGAAAATCTAGGAATAAAAAAACTACTTGAAATAATTGGTACAATGAAAATTGGATTTGAAAAAGTTGTTTTGATAAAGGAACGACTGAATAATAATTATACTAAAAAGATGAGAGTATTAGAAGATTATAAATTGATGACGTTGAAAATCATATGAACAATATTCAAGCCAACTTAGGATCCTTTATCAAGGCTCCCATTCTCCCTTTTATAGGGAAATGTTTACATGCATTCTTCATTTTTCTTTCTTATCAACTATAATATTGAGCTGAAAAAGTACATTATTGACACATTTGGATTGGTTAATGAGCTCGGTCTGTTAGGTCATCATGAGTTAACCTTACATATGTTCCCCAACAATTAATGAACTACTTAGGGAATGAAACTAAGCCATGTGATTGACAGAATTGGTGGTCGTTGATGTGAGGCCTTCTATATGTCATTGTTGATTGACTTTTCGTACAATGTGTAAGAAATCTTCAACCATTATATCCCAACAAACTTCAACAATAACGAAGTTCGAGCGGACCTCCAATATCCGAGCTTACATTAGCGTAAGTTCAATGCATACAACAAACTGTACTTAATGACTTTGGAGGTTGGACGTCAACATAAATAATGCTAAAATGTGATAAAATTTGTTTTGCTATCCGTCCATATATGTAGACTCGAATTCAACTTAAAAATAAATTTGAAATTCAAATTGCAAGAGCTGAAGGCACCTTGCATCATCACCATAATCTACAAGGCTACAGAGTCCAACTTGCCTAGCCTCGGCTCACACAAGAATTTAGCAGCTCACTTCTGGCACGAGTTTGTGGAGCAAGCATGGCAAGCCAGCGTCTCGTCTCACTTAATAGTCCTAATTCGATCCTAATTAAACTCAAACAAACTCATAAATTTCAAGATTAGTGTTTTTAAACGAATTATCATCTTGTAGTAGGGGTGTCAATTTGATTCGGTGGCTTTCATCTAGATACATCTTGGGGTGTCGGCTCGAGCCCGAGCCTAAGGCCAGCTAGTGTCACGGGCCATTTTCGGCCCGTGACGAACCGAGCCTTAAAAAAAATAAAAAAAATCCGTGAGTCGGTTCGACTCGATAAGACCCTAGCAGAAAACTCGGGTTGAGCTTAGATTTTTTGGCCAAGCAAAAGTTCAGCTCGGCCAAAAAAAAATAAAAAAATCTCAAACCATTTTACTCGAGCCGAGCCCGAATCTTGAGTTTCGGCTCGACTCATTGATATCTCTATCTTGTTGGAATGTGCGCTAAGGTAACTTCAACATCAAATAACAATAAATAAAAATACAACATACAAGAATTTTGACTATTCCTCTTAATAAAATTCACATTTTAAGATGGAATCCTAAATTTTAATATGGTGCTTAAACTCGTTAAGTTCAATTGAGCAATTTAGTCCATTTAAAGATCAAACGAGCCACCATATTACAAGAACATATTATGGATAAATGTCAGACCGAATAAAAGATGCATAGATTTAATAAGATTAACTTTTAAAATGAAATACCAAATCTCAATAAAAAATAATTACTAAATACACTGTATATAAAGTATAATTACGTTAAACATATCATACTTTTGCAGTCTGCTTACTAGTAATTTATAACAAATAACATATTTCCGTTAAATCTAGGTTACAAATATTTCCAAAGAACCAATTTTGTGATGTCCTATCAAGTTTAATTGTTAGGGATGAACTTTGGCTCTCTGATTTGAGGGCTATGATATGAATCAAAGGGACCACTTGATTTGAAGGATGGACAGGATCAATGATGAATATATAACATATTAATTTCACAAGGAC
>CAIGRL010043950.1:0-15754 GCA_903798325.1 Fraxinus xanthoxyloides
AAACAAAAAAACAAATTTATAACTCTTTTCAAAGCCCTCCCCCCTCCTTTGGTGTGTGTATATATATATATATATATATATATATATATATAAAACCAAAATAAATTTAACCTTGCAAATTCATTTTTTCTGAAAATATATTATCGAAAATCATTATTTCTTTAAAGAATCAATAGAAGGACTAACAAGCAAATTTGTTAGGCATAAACTGAACTACTAAATAATATATTTAGGGTAAAATAAATAATTTGTTTTTCTAAATCGAATAATTAGTTGGTTTGGTACCAAGCGTTTTTTACAATCAAACATAAACCGAATCATTTCCAAAGGTTTTAGGATCACGGACGGGTCCACGTAAACTCAAACCAAATCCTAATTTCGATTTGATTTGATGGTTTGTCGATTTTTATTGTTAAAATTTAGGGTTCCATCTTAAAATGTAACCTAATTAATATGATTAATCCAAACTCCTATAAATTGGTTTATGTTTTCATCTTTATTCGATGTTGAATTTTATCCCTTAACATGTCCTCACACGATGATGGTTCGTTTGAACAGATCAATCTTGAAATCTGTGTGCTCTATTTTTTTGAGTTTTAATCGAATCGAATTACGCATTGAAGCTTAATTAGCTCTCATACCTTGTTAATATTTGATGTTACATCTTAAAGATTAACCTAATTAAGAGAAATAATTCAAACTCTTATAAATTGATCTATATTTTTATCTTTATTCGATATGAGATTTTATCATGCTCAGCCCTATTTTTTTCTAATATTGATGCTACAAATATATTTCTAAGAAGAGTAAACAAATTCATTTTACCTCTAACTAGTGTGTAGCCGTCTATTTTCCTTTAATCAAGGACTAGATCATATTTTAACTCAACTTGGCGATTCCCCTCGTCCCAACTCAGGGAAAAAAATAAATAGAAGGACTAATTGCAGAACTGTGGAACGTTTGATGGTCTAATTTCAAATATTAGGCGAATCAATAAATATTTAAACACTGCAAAAAGAAGATGATTTTTTCCTTCAAGTCTGTTATTATTATTATTACAATGTATGTCATTTCTTGACGAGTATGAATTGTTTTTTTCTTACCAATTTTCTATATTTTCTTGCGAGTATACAGAAACCCTACATTTGATAACAATCTATGTTAACTTACATTTAAATAAGTTACAATAATTGAATCTTACATTTAAATCATTTTATTATACATGTAAATTATTTGAAATTGTAACTTACTCTCTGCATTATTGTTGTTACAGTATGTGTCATTTTTTGAAATTGTACTTATTAACACACCGTCACAAATCACCGAGTAATGTTATTTATCATTATAATAAGCGAACCTGTCACCATTACCACTATATCTAGCATTAAAAACCCAATCCACCCGTACTCATTGTGTATTGTTCCATTAGAGATGGCAATGGAGTGGATTTGTGCGAGTCGGTCATTCCCACCCTGTCTTGTCAAGTATTTTTGTCATCTTGTTTCATCTCTCTACCCGGTTAAAGTGGGATGTGGAGGGTTCAGGGTGGGGCCCATTTATCGCCCCATTTACTTTTTTTTTTTTTTTATATCTTTAGTTAATAAATATTATTACTTTTTTCCCAATATATTAAGAATAACTAGAAATGACAACGAGGTGGGTATGAGACAGGCCGGCCATTCCTACCCCGTTTCATCAGGAATTTTTATCACGTTACCTCATTCTCATACCTGGTTAAAGTAGGACGAGGCGGATTCGAGGTGGGGCAGATTTAGAGTGGGGGCGGGACACGTTTCTTGCCCCATTTTTTTTTTCCTTTTTTTTTGACGATACATGTAATGCACATTGATGGATTTGTTTTACACGTTTATCTAGAATTTTAAACATACTAAGCCTTCAATTGAGAAATTTATAAATGGTTTATAAATATGCAAAATAATAGATCCCACCATGTATAATAATGAATACTAGTTATAAATTTGTGTTTCAAATAACATTTGTCTTTAAGTGATTATAAATCATTTATAAGTGTGTATCCCAATGGAGGCTTAATATTTGATTATTTGGGGAAAGTTATTGACAAGTGTAAAACTTACATTTATTGGCCTTCGAAAGTAATTATTTACCTTTGAGAGTGAATATAATGAAGTTGATATTTAATTATGTTTGTTAATTGCATATAGGAGAAAATTCGGTATTTGACAAGAAAAGACGAAAGGGAATACGAATTAATAATAATAATAAAAAAAGAATTAAAGTTGGATGAAATCTGGATTTTGGGGGACTAAGATATCAATTGTCAAAGTTGAAGGACCTGTATTGAAAATAAAGGAGCATGTAGGCTGAACACTTAACTGGAATTAGATATTTGCAACACCAATCCCCAATCTTCAGGTCTATGCAATTGTAGCCCACATATCTGTTCAATATTACAGTTAAAGTCTACGGACCCGAAATGCAATTCTTAGAACTCGTAATTGTGATCAAACTTCAATTCCTTTCACTTCGAGGGCACGAAATTAGACCTATATTAAGGCCTATAAATATTATTGTCAATGAAAAATAAAGGGATAGACTAGGAATACAATTTTGAAGCTAAATTACACGTTCATATATAAAAAACTTCTCAAGATTTGTATCTCAATTTGGGATTTGAAGGTTGAAAAATACAATTGATCGGAATATCTAAATCCATCTAAGAAGAGTTTGAACGATAATTGTTTGAATTTTTTTCCTTCCTTTATTATAATGAACCTGATGATGTTTTTAATTCTTTAATTATTCAATTCCAATTATATGATTGACAAAAGAATTGATTGTTGGGATTAATGATGTAGTTTATATTTAATATTTATCTAATTTCAAAGATTTCTTACAACTTGATTATGTTTTGATAGCTTATTCTATTTTAATCATACCGATCACTAATTGTTTGATTTAAGGACAATATTGAGATAGAGATGAGATTTATTTGTCTAGTTCATTTAATAAGTGACATAAGTTTTACAATAGATCGAGAAATAATTATTGTTTATGCAATCATGAATGAATTCCTATAATTTAATGCTTTTACATGTGTATAAATTTATATAAAGATATAGTAATTTGAGTATTTGAATATAGTCAGTTTTACTTGAGAGAGATTATTAATTAAAATCGACTCAATAATTATTAATACATATAAAAATGGGGTCGACTGATTTGCATTGAATGAATGTTAAATAGCGTAAGTGGAATTGAAATTCCTAACCACTTAATCCCGAAATTTCTTCACAAATTAGATTGGTTAGATTAATTTAGATTAGTTTAGAATAAATTAGTTATAAAATAAGCACTTGATTTGTTAACTAGTTACCACATTAATTTATATTGAAGTTAGATTAGAATAAAAATTGATAGTAAATATTTAGTCTATCTCGAACGACAATTTTTACTCAAACCGCATCCACTTTAATACTTGTCACGATTCATAAACTTGAGGAATCAATCAACCAGTTATACTCACATTAATTTATATTTTTTATAGTTCAATCCCTAAATTAATAGATGATTGATGAAAAAGAAAGGAAGTTAAGACAAAAACGACCAAAATATGCAAAAAGATGAAATAATGCGCGGAGCATGTGAGAAATTTTTTGTATAAAGTTCGGTTCAAATACTTTCACAGGGAAAATAATATACCATTGGAAAGATTATAAAATTTGGAGTTCAACGTAAAAAATGGATTGCAACACGGAGTTGTAAAAATATTTTGAGCATTTGAAATCAAGCAACCAACTGAAACTAGAAAAAAGTGTTTGCTACCCCTTGCTCGCCCCCTACATGTCCGCCTAGTAAAAAAAATCTAATTGTTGAACTTAAATGAAAGAACACTTTGGGTATTTGATTGAGATGACAATGGGTCGAGCCGACTTTCGATTAAGTGGAGTTTAAAATTGTATACGAATAACTTATTACGTGTATAATTGTTTTTTTAAAAAAAAATTAAAAACAATATTATAAAATATCAAATTTTGATTAATATGGTTAAATTAAATATTACTTACCTGATGACATGTAATTTCAACATATTTATCTTGCAGTCGGAAATGAGCGTCTTTCTAATTCTTCATGCACATTATTGCTTCTAAAATATCTTCTTCTGTCAGCTCCTGATCTCGGACAAAACCCTCTTACATGTACTAAGAGTAGACTCTAAAACTACAAAACTAACATGAAGTGTTAGTAGGTCTTTTGTAATCGCAGAAACCACTGACATCATCGTTCATACTTTCGCTATAATTCAATTACTTCTTTTGAACTTTTTCTAATTGTTTTGTTATTAGACATATTATGATTAAAGTAATCAATTAATTAAGTAGGCAATGCATTTGGACATGCATTCGATGTTTGATTACACGCGGTAGACAAACTTCTACAAGAAGAATATATTGCATCGAGACTTGCATCTCACTTAAAGTTTGTTCTAAATTCTATAAGTGATAGGTGTATTAAAAATTAAAGCTTTTGAAATCTGATCAATTACATATTTAGTACATGATAAATTGTATCGGGAGTTCATGATGCATGATAAAGGAAATATCATAGGCAATAAGTCTTCCCAATATTTTTCAAACTTTAATTCCATAGAATATGTAATTGCACTAAAATGGGGATCATTTTAGTATTTATGAAAAAACATTGCAATTATATAAAGATGTTTAAACACCATACTAGTGTGATAGTAAACTCCAGATAAAATATTTGTAGTCATAAAAATTTGTCAATTTTTTTTTTAAATTTTAAAAGCTGAGAGTCAATCAGTTTCATTCAAAATAGTTTCATCATCATTTCTAATATGCATTTTGTTATAAAATTCAGTTATTAAATGTTCAAAACCTTCGCATGACTTTAATAATAAGTAAGTTGAGTTCTATTTATACCCTAGGTCACTAACAAATGTTTTCGTATTCGTCACCCTAAATACAACACAAAATTTCTCAAAGACTTGCTTTCTATTAGGTGAAATCGTGATATATATTAGTGCATCCCTAATTTTTTAAATTTCAGTTTTAATATGTTTCAAATTATCATACACAATTAAGTTAAAAATATGGCAACGAATATTAAACAAATAACCACTAAAATCAGGCTGCAGCACTCTACACAATTTATGGATAACTATCTTAGTAACACTAGTGTTGTCCAATGTAAAAGAACGAATTATACTATTGCGATGATATTCTCTAATAGTGTTTTATATATTGTTAGCATTGTGAATGAATTTAATAATTTTAAAAGTAATAATTTTTTTATGTATACACCAAAGTGGGTTTATGTAGTGTGCAATTACAATTATATAACCTCTTTTATTAATCCATCCCCATATATCCGAAATTAAATATATAACAGTCTCATATTTTTGCAAATCGATAATCAATTTTATTTGTATGAAAGAAATATTCTATTATATTTAAACGAAGAGTGTTTGGACTTACCTCGTACCTCGGTTGAAGATATTTTCACGTACGAGACGAAAATGTTGGTTGTCCGCTATTGCTAGATGCAACTTAATAGCGGCAATGAACTTCACCATTCCCGTTCGAGTTTCTCCTCTAAATATATCCACGTGGAAAGTGGCGAAGAAGTAGAACTAGAGCTTGGACTACCAAATTGCAGTTGTGTTTGACTGATAGCAAGGAGCTCGTGTTTGGTCGCACATACTTTCTAGTGACAGTTGAGGTGGATAGTACCAATGCCTTTTTCCATGCCACTTGTTGCCGACAGTATTTACATACTACTTTAGACTCTGCGACTCCATCGACCACACAATCCGTTGGAATCAATTTAAAAGTGATTTCAACAGTTTGCATGTTTTTTCCTCTTTCACTTTCCTCTTGCATCGTTCCTCTTCCCGTTGAACTTTGGGAATATCAACGTCATCCAAATCAATTGGATTACTATTTCCATGAGCATCCTAATCTGGAATATTTTTGGGAATGGATACTTCGTAAATTTGTAGTGGGGTAATTAAAATTGAAGGTAGAAATGAAAATGTAGTATATTGTTGAATGTGAAAGAGATTGAGAGTTGTTGTAATGTTTTGTGAAAAAAATTTAGAAGTGGGTTTGGGTATTTATAGAATAAAAAAAAGAATGGTCAAAACGACCACTTTTCATAGTTCAGTGACCGTTAGGGTCACTGTTCATGCGAGCCATGAGCTGCTCGCCTGTAGGAGAGTCAAGTGGGTTTGGCTCGTGCTCGCTGTTCATGCAAGCCCACGAACCTTGCTGGCGAGCAGACCCACTCAGCTTGTGCTCGGGTTTGTCATCCGATGAGCTCGAGCCGCCCACAAGCCTCTTTTCGACGAGCTGCTTGGCCCATTTGACACCACTAAACATGACTTTCATTGGACTTCAAGCACTGTATGAAGACCAAATCTAGTTCAAGAAAATACAGGAAAGAATGGAGGAAAAACACAATGTAATGATCAAATAAAACGCATCAAAATTCATGTTTTCGGGAGGAATCATAGAGAGTCAAGAAGGTAAAGGGAATCCAAGCATTAAGATGTCCAAGCTCTTGGAATTGAATTGAAGAGATTCATCCTATTTTCTTGTTCTTAACTTCACAGTTTGATACTTGTGCCAAAAAATTTCTTGTTTCGAGTCTTTCATCGTATTTCTTGGTTAGATTATTTGTTAGGGTGAACAGGATATCTACTTAACTTCTGCACATGTTTAATTAGATATTTTGAATTTTTCTATATAAATTGTGTTTGATTGACATGATCTTGAAATTGAATGTTAGAACACATGATCTTACTTTTCATGGTTGGTTGTCGAATTTACCAACTTCTACTTATTCTCGTGGTTGTCCTATGTTCTTATGCATGAATGTTTCGAGAGAGGAAAGTTCGAATAATTACAGATAGGTTAATTAGTACTCGAGAGATGAACATTAATATTTTATCTTGGATTTCTTGGGCAGCAACACAATAATTGAACCGAAATAAGAATTGAACACGAGTATGAGTAATTAGTGAATTGGGACTCCTAACTATTTCTTTAATTGATTTCTATTGACATTTATTTTCTCCATTTAGTATTAATTTGCACAATTTATCTGTTAGTTAGAATAATCAAACTCAAAATTTTATTCTTGATTGTGTATGTTTTGTTGAAATTAATTTTAATTGAAGTATAATCAATCATCAATTCTCGTGGAATGATACTATATTCTCTACTTCTTGTTGTTTGTTAACGATACCATCCTCGTGGAAAAAATATCACCAACCCACATCCTGTGTCCTCTCCCTTCTCATCAGTTATCAACATTTGTGATTACAAAAATAACTAAATAAATAACTCTGGCTAAGGCTTCCACATTGCAAAGGCTATTGATGGATTCAAAGTGTACTAAGATATGAAACAGAAGAAATACACATGGAAAAACTCTCTTCACTTATGCGCTTGTGTTCCCTTATGTGTTCTACTTTGAAAAAAATTTGGTCGGAAATTAGTATGCAAGCATCATTAAGGGAAAACTATGACAATTTGCATACTTTTCCTTTTTTTTTTCTTTTTTTTTTTTCTTGATAATACTATGTGATTGACTGATAGTATCTGACGAGAATATAACCTGTTCTTTCTTGCCTTTCCACTATGTAAATAAGGTGAAAACTACAGCTCATTGCTTTTCACCCTTTAGTATCTTGCTGTACCAATTTAATTTTCAGATCGTCTACATGTTACTAAAACTCATTTCCTCTTTTTCACCCACATATTCTCTGATAAAATAATTTTTTACATGCCTCCATAACTTTTTTCTATTTCTAACCGTACATTCTCCAAAAAATAAAAAAATAAAAAAATAATAAAAAGATTTCACTATATACAACATCTATTCTCATGAAGTCTTTTACCAAAATGGGCTTAATTTAGAAGTAAATATTCTCGAGCATGCATTAATCTGAAAAACTACGAACAGCTTGTCAGAGTGTTGTGTCCGAAATCAGCACACATCCATTGATCTCATTCTAAGATTTAATCCTTGTCTTAGCGTTTCAGGACAAGGATTAACTTCTAAACTCCGAATCAGGCGAATAGTTTAAAATGTGTTGGCTTGATTTTAAAAACGGAGGAACAAAGTCCTCGAAAATTGTTTACAGATTGCTGGTAAGAGTACATTATGACCCTTATAATGAAATTCTGAAAACCTAGCATATTTGTATTCAATCATGCTGCTTAGGTTGAATTATTTTTGTACATAACGAAGCAATGGTATTTATTAATTTATTAATTTTTCAATTTTTTTTTTCGGGGACTGACATCATGGAATATGCTGCATAAAATCTTAGAGCTATAACTTAATCTGACTTCAATACAATGACTAAGGTCTAAGGGATCGAAGTGGCCTTGATATTTTGTTGCGTAAATGACGTGATTAACTCTACTAGATTTTCTAATGAGTTCCATGAAGAGCCTCCTCTCTGTATGGAAAGCTCAAGTTCTTGTTTCATTTTGAGTGCTCTCTGTCTCATTTCTTGACCTTCTTTGTCCCCCATGAGTGCCCTAATGGCATGCTCAATACCCTTCCTTTCTAGACCATTCAACTCGAGGGCTACTTTCCATACATGAGTCAGGTACCTTGTATTCACCACTTGGTCTGAGAAATACGGTCTGCATATCATCGGTACTCCTTCACACATACTTTCCAAAGTTGAATTCCAACCAGAATGACTCCAAAACCCTCCCACTGCTGGATGTGCCAAAACCTTCTTTTGGGGCGCCCACTTCACTATACAGCCTCTTTCTCGAGTTATTTCTTCAAATCCTTCTGGTAAGCATTCGATCCATTCCGACCCCCTAACTGAAGATGGTCGGACCACCCACAAGAACGGTTGGTCGCTATTGGCAAGTCCCCATGCCATTTCGATAAGTTCTTTCTTGTCCATTATAGCTATGCTCCCTATGCTTATATAAATGACAGAGTTAGGTGCTTGTTTATCTAGCCATGTGATGGAACTGCTGTCCTCTGTTATTAAGCTAGTATTAAATTTTGGAGCCATTTTGTGAAAAGGGCCTATTGGGAAGACTGGAACCTTGTAGTGCTGCTGAAGCTTCGTTAAGGATTCATGGTCGAGCATGTCCACAGTGCTCCAAATGATCGCTGAAGAAGATCTTATATTGGCATAACTAGTAAAGAACTCGATTAAAATTTTTGGGATCTCGGCACTAACTGGAAAGGGTAGGTCCTTAAATCTGAGAAGATGATGCGTCGGAATTGCATCCTGCAGTTGATCCTCTGTAATTTCATTGTTAGAATAATGTAATTAGGGGAAGTTCAAATTCAGTCTTCAAAAAGTGCACGTTTGGTATGCAGTAGCCAACAACATAATCAACAGAATATTGGATTGACCTTGAAACACAGTTGTGTACATTTCAAACTGTAGGATAGTGAAATCAAAGCATTGATGCATGCCTAAATTCTGCAGAGGAATGATCAGTGAAAGAACATATCATTGACCATTTATTCTCTGTTCCTTAAATCCCTTTTGGAATGATATAGGCTTAACTATTTTCTTCGAGTCCTGCTTGGTAGAATCTTAAATCCGTGACCTAGACCTAACAAAATCTCCTAATAAAATAACTATAATTTGTCTCGTGAAAAAGACTAATTTTTAATAAATAAAGGCCTCTTTGTGTGCTTGAGTTTTTCAATAAGGTGGTTCAACATAGACTTAAAGCATGCAATCAAGTCTCACAATCACTCATTCGTAAATATTGTGCATGTGAAGGAGAGTTAATTGTTTGAATACACACCGAACTTTGGATAATGTCACGTTTTACTCATTATACTTACATATGCATCGCATTACTCACTGAACTTTTTGCAATTGCATTCCATTACTCACCATACAAAATCCGTTAATAATTCTTGCCTACGTGGTTAACGGAGTACACACTTGGCCAGTTAACTCTCTCCATCTCAGAAATGAAATGCCACCCTAACCCTCCCCAAATACTCCTCAGCCAAACCAGGGATGAAAGCGTGAAATCAAACCTTTCTCCCCCAAAAATGAAAGCCCAATCCATTGTAAACCCTACCACCAAATCCTGAATCTTTTTTTCTTTTTGGATGCTATTTCTCTGATATTGAAGCACCAAGAAAGTTAGTTAACAGTTATTGTAGTTGATGCAGATGACAGTTCCTTCCTTGTTGAATTTGCAATAGTCGATGTTGAAAATGATGATAACTGGCATTGGTTTCTGGGGCAACTAAAATGTGCAATATCAACATCATAGCCCTTAACTTTTGTCTTTGATAGAGAGATGCTAAAGGTATTTGAGAATGCTCATCATAGTTATTACATGAACCTCCAGAAACACCTTTCTTCCTGGTAGCATCTTTCTTAAGTTTCTTCTACTCCTCATCAACCACTTCTCCTTCCTTTAGCTGCTCTTTCTCAACCCTCGTCATCGCCTTTAACCAATTTGGGGAATTTCAAAAATTGAAACGGCAATTGTGAGCGTAGTGTTTGAGAAATAAGGGTTTGATTTTCACGATTTCAATTGAGAAGGGTGTGGCATGTTTGAGAGTAATGAGATGGCATTTCATTTTTTTGTTGGAGGGATTTAAGTGCCAGCTGTGAATTCCATTCTCCACGTAGGCAATGTTTAGTAACAGATGTTTTTCGATGAGTAATGGAGTGCAATGAGTAATGTGGTACAAATTGAAGTACAGCGAGTGAAACCTGACATTATTCAAAATTGGGTCTGTGTTCAAACAATTAACTCATGTGAAGGATGTCCCCTTAGAGAGATCAGTGCAATGAGTTATATTATAGGTTTCAGAACTTATGTCTTGTTTATAGTTTCTAAGGCCACTGACTTCACTAAATGATTTCTGTTACTCCCTCTCTGTTGCACGGACACTTCAACTAGGGTAACGTGTCGACACTTGTCAAATACCGACATTTATCGGGCACTCTATCATCGTCATTTTTCTTTTCTTATTGGAAATATTATATATTTTTAATTTAAAACTATTATTAAACAATAAATGGGTACTCTTATTTTAAAGATTTCAATAAGAAAATCTAGTAGCAAGGATAAAATTATACATATAAATGAAAAATTCTAAAGAATTTAATTAATGTGTCATGTTAGTACTTTTTTTAAAGATTACGTATCTATGTGCTCTTGTCAGTGCATCATAGGTTAACCTTCACAGTTCACAGAAAACAATTGTCGACAATACCTGGCAAGGGAATTAGATTGTCAGCTTCAAGTTGAAAGATGACATGGAGAGATCGCAAATAAGCAGCACTATTAGGACGTAACACCATAGTTGGGAGGTCGAGACAAGTAGCCACTTCATCCACGAAGTGCATGAGGTTATCATACACGATACAAGCAACCTGACCGTTCTGTGCTTGCGTTTCCAGCATTTCAACCATGTATTCGTGAAACCGCTCTTTGGAATTGTTGTTCATAGCTGATATTCCTTTCAACGACATTATATAAGAAGTTTCGCAACCAGATAAGTTATCGGATAGCGGTAAAAAGACAAATTCTGGGTGGTCTAAATGGTTTGGAGAATTGAACTCAGTATGAGCGATGGTGATGGAGAATCCACGGGAGTTAAGAATAGACCCTAGCTGAAGCATAGGTGTAATGTGCCCCTGGTAAGGAAATGGTACTAGCACGACCCGAGGCTTTTGCTCCTCTGTCGTTCCCATATCGCTCTCTAGAATTCTCCTCTTTCTCGATCACTTATCTCAGTGATTGAATATGTGAATTTTTGCATCAGTTTATGCCTTAAACGTGATTTGGAAACCTGGGATTCATCAAATGATGACATGGGACTTCTTGTTATTGAAGAAATCACAAAGAGTTTTGGAGATATATTGTGTGATTCTTGTTAGATCAATCGGCCATGTACTTGGTGAAAAAGACAAGACATTTATGGTCAAATGATGTTTGTTTTATCTGGTTGTTTTCACAAAAGAGTAGCCGTCTTAGGACAACTGTTCTTAAACTGCTAAGATGCCGAAATACAGCCTGAAAGCAAGTTTTATATGCAACGTTATACTACAGCTTATTTTTAGTTTTTAATCATTTTCAGCATATGAAACATGCCATGTAGCTATGAATTTATACTTTAAGTGATGATTTTTTGTGTGATAGGCCGTGGACAATTTTCGTTAATGGTCGAGAAACCTTCGAAATGAAACTAAAAAAATTATCTTAAAATGTAGAATAAATATCTTGTAGTGCCATCTGGAAGCCATTTTCTTGAGATTGAGATCTTGACTTAATTTCATTGATTTTAATTAATTATCCCTGTGATAGACACATAAGGGATTAAATAATAGAGATGATTTGATCAATTAGATAAGAGGCCCCAGGCGCACTTTAAAGTTTGAGCAGTTAAATTATAGTCAAATGTTCTTAAAATCAAATCGACTCAAACCAGTTCAATCAAAAAATGAAAATCGACCCAAAATCCAATACATGCACATAATATAAATCGTATGCTAAAAAAGCAGTAAAATATCAGATGATGACCTCACTAGTTAAGGCAACAATCGATAAACAAGCCACAATTTTACGAATATGGCTTAGTCCCCATTATTTGATATTATAATTTTTGAAATAATATTTTTAAGAATGTGGGGTTAAAAAAAAGAATTTTTTTTTTTTTAATTTACTTGTAATATTATTTTATTGAAAAATCCGTGATTAATAAAAAGTGAAAGACAAATAAATTATAATTTTAATAGGGATGGAACGGAACTTAATAATCATCAATCAATTGCAAAAGTTTCCACCGCTCTCCCTTCTATTAAACCCCTCAAATCAATTGCTTTGACTTGTTTGTGTTGGGCGTAGGCTAGCAATCCTCTAATCAAAGCTTAAAGACTGGCCTTTGGCACCGAGTTTAAGTGGCCCTCTTCACCATGCTAGCAATTCTTCTTCCTCCTTTTTAGCCTTCTCTATTATGTATCTTTAGATGTACTTAGGAAAAGGTAGAAGTGTCCTCTTTGATGCAAAACCCCTTTAAGATTTCAACTATTTTTGGGAAAGTTATATCTTGGAGAATATTCACCGAGAAATCTAGAGTCTTTTCCCTTTTTAGTTAAAAAAAAAAAAACATAGATACTCAAAATGAGTGTTCTCAAGTAATCTTTTTATAAGCGACAACTAGGGCAACACAAAATATGAACGAGTTCGACTTTTATGAACGCTTAAAATTTGGAGGTTTGACTTGAAGGATTAAGAAAAGGGCAACACGAGTTATAGCCTTCTAGTGAAAAAACTAGGGCAACATTCACTAAGTGCATTTAATATGCGATTTTGACTTTTCAAATATAAAGCTTTATTATAAGCATTCAAGATAAATAATATCTTAGGAGAGAGTGGATTTTTTTTATGAAGTGATGGTGAATATGTGGTTAAAAATGAAGGAAAAGTTATTGATGTGATGAAAAATATTATTTAGAATGTGTGATTGAAAATAAGTAGAAGAATGAAAATAAAAATGAAAATGAAAACAAAATGTGGCTCAAATAGAGACTTACAACATGTTTGACAAGCGTAAAATGTAGTACATTTTTTCAAAAAGAAAAATGGTTTTAAATACTTTTAAACTTGGTCAAACATTGCATCGACTCCAAACTCTTAGATGATTTCAGTAAATATTAAAATTGTATTACAAAAGCAAAAATGCATTTGACTTATTGATAGGTGGCGAGACCATTTCGGCATTATTATTGATGAAAGCTTCGATAGACGATGAGTTGTTTTAATATTTTTATAACATTTGTATTATTTAGAAACTAAATGAAAATAGAAATCAAATTTATTAAACTAATAATTGATTGTGGACTTTTGAGTTTTCTTCTAATTAATTGTAGCGCAAATGTTTTAGTTTAGGCACCTACACGTTTTGTGCCGAGAAAACGTAGAACTTCATATCCCACATAAGCTTGTAGGGAGAAGTGCCCAAGAAGTACATTATTAAAGGAAATGAGAATCTAAGAACATTTTCAAGAGTTTCTTTAAAAGTGAAATACTTTATATTTCAAAGATTCAACTTCTACATTTATATTTCAAGAGACTCCTCAAATTAACATTTTAAAATAAAAAGTGAGTTTATCTTTTCAAATTCTCTTCAAATTTGGAGAGTGAAACACACTTCCTATAATTAAATGCATTCAAAATAATCCAATTTTCAATACTCCATACATTGACTCAATTATAAGTATATACAAAGAAAATATAGAAAAGGAAAATTTGTGAAAATAAAAGATAGGAAAAAAATAATAGATGCATATTGAGAGTAGTAAAATTAAGTGTTAAAAATAAAAAAGTTGTTGAAGTATTTATAATGACCCCTCATGCATTAATTCTTCGGATGGATGGCCTCTTTCACCAGGCCACCATGCTTTGTTGAAACACCAACATAATCTCTATCATTGTGCTTTGCAATGTGCGCTCCACGAAACCTAAAATTCACATGGGCACATTTGCACAATGCATGCCTTTCTCATCCATCCTCCCCAAAACTTTCTTAATCAGTTTCGCTTGCTTGCCAACTCGATCAGTGGCCTAAAATTGTTTGCTGCAAGAACGCACGTCGATGATCTCCAAAACTAACACACATTCGAGCAGACCCACTTTGATACCAAATATCAAACACCATAAGTTACCTCCAAGATTTCACGCCTTAAGGAAGTCTTCTTCTCATTCTAGACCGACAAGCCTAAAACATCTAGCACATACACGCTCAAGGATAGGATATTAAAAAATACCTACATATGATGATATCTGAGTACATTTTTAGATAATAAAGGCCATATACCTAGTTGTTGGAGACCTTGTCGCGACATGTGGAGAGAGGATCACTTTTGGTACGTGTCACTCTAAGCTTGCAAAGGCAAAAATCCTGGTTTGTATTTCAAGCAAGTGCTTGTGATTTTTGCCTAGGAGGTGCCCAACTATGGACTAGTCTTTTTAAAAAAAGTAAGAGTGGAGATCAAGTTTCGGCCTAAGAGTTAAAAAGCGGAAAAAAACATTTTCTTATTTTAATATTATCTTAAACTTTTAAATCAATTTAAAAATTATGAAATAATTAACGGAAAAAAAGCATAAAAAGTGTTGAAAGGCGTAACAAAGTGTAAAAAATGCGCGCACTAAGCACGCCTAGGCCCGAAAAAAATAAAAATTATGAAAAGCGCAAAGCGAGTTGTTTTGCTCCTACTTTGGGTCTAGACCCTACTTTTTCAAAACTCTACTGTGGATTAGGGGGCCTAAAATTTGTAGCTCAAGTCATCCATCCATCAAATCTTCATCTAGTACCTAGTTTAGTATTTCCATCCATATTTAGTCCCTTATTTCGATTTTTCTTACACTTTTGGTCCCTCCAACTTTACATCATCCCAATTAGGTCCTACCACTTACAATTGCTTGTGGATTAATCTTTCACCTTCAAAGCTCTTCAAATTTGATCCTTCAAAGAGTTGAGAATATTCAAATTGGTCTACGAAATTTGCAGAATTATCTAATAAACTCTTCTGAAGTTTTCAATTAGGTTCTCGAACTTTTCAACAATCATCCAATTCCATCATTTTTTCCAAGTTAAACTCCAATAATCTTTCTTTATGTCCAATTCACCTTCAAGACAGAGTTTTCCACCTATAAAAGACACACACACACAAAATTAAATAGGATTCTGCCCAAATAATTAATATTCATTAAGCTTACAAGGC
>CAIGRL010043959.1:0-14504 GCA_903798325.1 Fraxinus xanthoxyloides
TAAATTTTAATCAATTTTTTTAATCTAAACCAATTAGGAGCTAATATACATTTCACTACATGGGGACTATTTTTCATGTTGAATGTTGTTTGCAATCTAGTCCCTCTATTTCATTAGATGTCATTTTGCCCCAAAAAATTAAATTAGGAAATTTTGCATTTTGGTACAAAGAAAAAAGAGAGAAAGTACAATCTAGTCCCTTTGTCTGATAACAACCAACCTTCCCGCGTATCAGCATAAAAATTTACAGCTGAATGCAAAATCAAAGCCAATCTGAATGACAGAAAGGGGCAGACTGTGGCTCCATTTTAGTCGTGAATATTATCCCAGAATAAACCCTAATTCGATCTCTCGGCGCCCTGAATTTTCATCTCCTTTTAGGTAATCAAGAATTAGTGAAGAATTACAAGCAATTTCTTCATTTTTTTATTCCGTGGTTTCTAATCTCTGTGTTGTTTGATAGTCCTCCGTTTTTGGTTTGTAGGAAAAGGCGAACAACAGATGATCGTTTAGGCATTTTCAATTATTTTTTCACTCAAATGCAATGATCTTTATTAGTTTATCATCTATTTTAGACAGACAAGTTAAATCCCAATTGTTTGATATTAAAAATGACCAAACAATCTCAAATGCAAAAAAAATAGGGCAAATAGCCTACAGATAAATCAAGATTATAGATGAAAATGGTTTAAATTACACGTATTTAATTATTTCTCATTGAACATTATTCAGTTTGTATTATTATTATTATTATTATTATTATTATTATTATTATTGTCTTTTAATCCAGCAATGTTTGAGTCCTAATACTTGAGACAGAACCATTAAACTGCATTTTTGTTTCATTGTCCCCATTTCTTATCATATATACTCTATAAGTCTTCGAAAAGATATGATGTCCACTGTATTTTGCCTTGCCGGAATTCATTACTACGTTTGAATTGCAAGAGGTAATAATAGGCCAATTAATATTCCCCTAAATTTTGGGAACGGTCACTTTTATTCTCTGGTGAATAGTTAAGATGGAGTGCATATGTGAATTAGTTGACGCATTTCTTCCTGCTATCACTATATTTAAATTTCTCTCATGTTTCGTCCTGAGCCTTTTAGTAATCGTTAGAGGACAGTAGAATCAATAAATAGATGTACATAGGTTTTGTAGGTGTAAAACTAATTAATGCAAGCACCTTTCAACAATTTACAAATTAGAGTTTATTTCATTTCATGTACTGAATATGAAATTACATGGGATGGGAAATTGGCAGTTTTAAATGAGTATTAGAATCCCGACGCCTTCTTTTATCTCCTATGCGAGCTTCAACTGGTATATGTTCAAATAACTGATGCTATCTCGTTCAACTTGTTAATTTTGTACTTTTCGCTTCATTGTGAAGTATTAACTACCAATCACGTGCGATGTCATAAATCTTCAAGGACCTGACTAGTCCCGTGAACTATGGAATCTGAATATGTGAGTGGAAGCAATGAGCATTTTAAGAAAAACTCTGAGTTCAAGCAGGAAAATGGAAAACAACTTTTGGAAGCAAAGGCTTCAGGCTTTTCTTCTGTATCTTCTTCATCTTCTTGTAGTTCTTCACTGGAATTAAATACTGGTGAAAGAAATCATCTTGATGATCTCTCTGCCAAATCGGGACAAGATGGACCTTTGTCATCTGAACCAGAATTCTTATCATCGCTGGATGTTACTGATCAGACACCTAACTGGAGCATGATAAGTGCCTCTCCAAATGCCGAAGCTGGGTTTCCATCATCACCAGGAACATCATATCGGTCTCCAGAATGGAACACTAATAGTACATTCCAAATGCAATCTCCTCCAGTCCAAACAGTGGGGAAGCCTGCAGGTTATGATCCAAATCGTATTCCTTCATCTATTTTTTCTCCTAAACCTACATCAGCCATGGAATGGAGTGTTACTTCAAATGAATCATTGTTTAGTATTGGGAGTAACAGTTTCTCTAGAGATCAAGCAAATCTTCTGGGCAAATCTGGAGAACTCCCCAGGATGGAAGAGTCGAACAATTCACCATCGAATCTTCAATATGTTCCCGAAGCCAAATCTGATGACTTCAACAGCTTCCCTTCTGTCCTTCCCCCAGTTATTGAAGTACCACGCCATGATGAAAATAGTGTAAAATTGGGGAAGAGTTCTAGTGTCATAGAAGAAGATTGCAGTAATAGCCTGGAGATGGCCCCAGTTGAAACTGTAGATAATCATGCAAAAGAAAATATAGCTCCTGTTGAGGAAACTTCTCCTCCTCATATTGCCTCTAATGCAGGAGATGGTAAAGGTAGTGCTGCTGAGGCTGCTTGTACTTCATCAGGTGCCCCCCTCACTTCACCAAGTTTCCCTCGCCTTTTTGATGAGAGTGGAAACAGTGGCCGTTCTTTTGCATTCCCAATGTAAGACCTTTTTCTAGAGTTTCCAATCTTAGAAACATGTCTATACGTATATCTAGTAAATTGATTGGGAAAATGTAATGCAGATCGCCTTCCCTGTGCTCTCATTTACATAGTTTATTACATGTCTGCCTTAGAAAATACAAAATTTCTTGCACACATGAAGGACTTCACATCTAAATCCATTGAATGAAATTGGCCAAATTCCACGCGGAAAGGAATATTGTGGCATCCCTACTGAATTAGCTTTAGGATCTACTATGTGTTTTTGACTGTAGTCTCTGAAGGTAAATTGACCTGCTGCCCTTGTTTTAGATTCTATTGGATTAAATCCAATCTTTACTCCTATGATGAGAGCTGTAAATTTGTGTGTTTACACACACATATACAATGCTTCATCCGTCTCGGAACTCTTAAATGAGTGTACGTGGCTCATGATTTAAGAAAGAAGCATGTAGATGATAAAAATTCTCTCGTTTTGTGATACCAAAACATCTCCTTTCATCGTGTTTTTCTCTTCTGCCTTGTGATTTCTCTTTCGGGTGAACTTGATAATACTTATTTGTTTTTCTCTTCTAACTAGGGCTAGACATGGGTCGGTTCGGTTCTCTTCAGAATCAAACCGACCCAAAATTTTCGGGTATTTAATAAATGGAACCGTCGGATCTAAATATAATTATGGAACCGTTCGGGTTCTGTTTCGTTCGGTTCAGGTTTCGTACCATAATTAAATTTTTTAATATTTACATCAACATTACATGAATGCAACTAATGGCATGTTCATTCATAACTTTTACAAATTAACATAGTTCAATTTAAAATGATAAGAATATATGAGTCTTAACTCAAATAGAAATGGAAAAAAAGTACCAAAATCAGTAGCTATCGCCGCCGGTGAAATGAAGGAGTTTCAAATTCCATTTTAATGTTTATACTGCACTCAGAGATCTAATCAGTAGCTACCGCCGCCGGTGAAATGAAAGAGTTTCAAAATCGATTTGGGAATGAGGATATAAGTTTTAAAATTATCAAATGTATTGGGTTTATACGAGAGTGAGCATGCTGCTTACCAAATGAAATTGGAAAGGAAAGGGAAAGGATAAAGCCCAAATGTTGGGCTAACAAAAAATTAATTTGGCTGGACTTGGTTGGTTTGTTTAATTAATTTGCTAATTTATTTAAAAAAATTAAAAAAAATTAATTAATTTAATATAAAAAAATTTAAAAATTATTTAGATTTGGTTCTTATTCGTTCTTCGGTTCTTGGTTTAGAACCGAGAACCAACCAAAACCCATCGGTTCTCAATTCAGATACCCGTTCGGATATTTAACTTATGAAGAATCGCTCGGTTCAGTTCAGGTTCGATTCGGTTCGGTCCGCTTCGATTCGGGGGTTTTGTCTAGCCCTACTTCTGACTTTTTTACCTGCTTCAAGTATGTTATTTCCTATGAATAACAAAATGAGATCTCTTTCTGTATTAAGCTTGCAAAAATACTGTGGAATCAATTTATGACTCCATATATTTTGGCTCAGATTGGTAAACGATGGTGAAAAAACTGACTTGTCTAAGGTGATTAATGAGAAACCGCAGTTGGAGTCGCAAATTACTGAGGCAAATCATAAAGCTTCTGAGACAAGATGGTTTTCGTCCTTCTCCAGTTGGCCACGCTGTTGTTAAACTATATTTCTTACTGTCCCATTATATTTAGTTGCTTACAGCCTTGCTTATTTGTCTGTTGACCTAATAGCTCACCAGACGGGATTTTTGCTTCGAAGGATCAGTTCATTGTTCGTATATCTTGGTTCTTGTACAAAAGAGAGATTGAATGCTGAAGTGTACAGTTCTGTCTATTTGTTTCTTGACCCTAAAGAGTTTTTCCTTTGGTGTGAATGCTTCATGAGGAGCAGTCTTCTCAGACATCCTAACAATGTGGCAGAAATGATAAACTCACATTCCCGGAATAGAAACTCCTGCATGCAATGTTCTATCTAGTTCGAGGAAGACATGACGTATTTGAATTTCTTATCGAGTTATGCGAATACAAGATTATTTATTTGTTATTCGTGTCCATTTTTATTTATGGGATAATGATTCATTTGGTCGGTTTTGTTGCATAGAGCTGATCCATAAACTTTGTTTGATCTTCTTTTGTATTGGTTGATTAGGGACATTTGATTTTTATCAGAGAATCGAGTTGTATTTCTGAAAGTGTGTTTTTTCCTTCCCCTTTCAGCATGTGAAGCCATGCTTGAGGAACAAAGGTTGGATACAGACCAGTTGTCACCATTATCTCCTTTAGCCCCTATTTGGTCCACCAATTTAGCAAAATCTGATAGATTTGTTTTCGAATTTTTCAAATAATAAAATTGTGGCCTACAAAAGCAACCTTTTGTAAAAGTTGACTATGATATCTATACATTCATTTCAAGTACCACATATATCCCTCAACAAGCGTATTTAAAGTCTGAACATCCCTTCCAATAAATTAACACGACATATGAAGCGGTAAGTGTGACAAAGTCTTTTCCACAATTGAAATTCAGTCAAGGGCAAATTCGATTTTACAACAAAAAAGTCACGGATTAATGAGAAATTTTCATTCTTTATTATCATGGTGTGTCTATCACAATATATTATAAAAATCAAATTGATCCTACGTCATTAGTAAATAAAATCATTTCTATTTTGACACTCTTTTACCTTTTTATATTTAAGGTAGACAAATGAGTTTTGTGTTTTCTAAGTAATTTAAAAATCAAAACCAAACAAGTCCTTAAAATTACTTAGGAGCATTTGAAAGGACTCGTTCTTAAACATCTAAATTAGATTTGAAAGACAATAATGTTTTAAAGTAGTTGATACAATCTATCCACCGTCAAGATTGATGTCCACGGTGCTCTGTTTTCTCATCTTCCCCAAGTCCTCTCATTCTCAAGAGGATTCCTAAGAAGATAAATAGACTCCAATATCATTAATGCGAGCAATTTTAATAGCAATTGATTTTACAGTTAGTTTGAATGGAGAGATCGTTCCATATATTAACTCAAAACATATTATGAGATTTAGAAGTAATCATTACATTTGTTGAAAACGAGGATGTCGCGACAATATATATCAGCTCCATGAAAAATAATTGAGGTCACCAGGATCAAACTCAAATTGGATTAGTCTAGTAATTCTAGGCTAAAAAGAACATTTATTGACCTCACGCTTCATAGACGCGTTCTTCTTACTTTGAACATTCCATTTATATAAATGTAGAAATATAAAAATAAAATTCTTCATGTAAAATTAACTTCCAAAAGATTTATTAGTATATAGAGGGTGTATTTTGAAAACCTCAATTGGTTTGTAAAAGGGCAGAGGTCCCCAGGACATGCATAAGCTTATGCGTCAATTTGACCATAAATATTTGTATTCCACCTCACCTCACCTCACCTCACCTCCACTCCATTGACGGGCTTACGCATTTGTTGACCGAGAAGGCGGTTTCGTCCGCCCACCACAAGTGTCAAGTGTGTCAACGTGATCCCACCATCCTCATCCCATCAACCCATGCAGATCTTGTCTTTTCAGAAAATTGAAATTTAGTAAGTGTTTGGTAGATATTAAGATCGGATTAAAATTAAAAATATAGTCGTTATTGTTGACTTTTATTAGACGGGTGAGACCCAATAACGGCCATATTTTCAATTTTAATTGAATTTTAAGTCGTACCAAACAGGCTCCTAATTTGAGAATTGTGATCATGTATAAAAGGCAAGAAGTTTTGGAGATCAAACGTATTGTGTGACTAACAAAGAAGTTTAGGTGATTGTCCCCAGCTCGGTGTCATCGATGAAGAAATTATAACTTGTAAAAACCAAAACTTAAAATGCAAAATATTGAGACTCATCGCCTATGTTATGTGGCCGCTATTCCTTTCTTATTTGATAGTTATCGCTATAAAAAGAAGGGACAAAGTGTGACGATATATTTTGACTATTATGTGTTGTNGAATTTTAAGTTGTACCAAATAGGCCCTTAGGCTCATTTGATATATATTAAAATTTTTATTTTTAGTTTTCTACTCATTTTTAACCACTCATTCTCCAATAAAATAATATTTTCCACCACATTAGTATTCTTTCCTTCTTTTTCAACAACAAATTTTTCATCAATCTACTATTCTAGAATATATATTTTTTAAAATAATGTGGCTCAAACGCACTCCTAACTTACATATCTAAATAAAATAAAAGGAAAAAAAGGAAAACGTTTGGAGGCTCATACCTTATAAATGAGAGGGAACGATTCTTGGTCCTGTTTCAGCCATATTGTAATTTTCATTCTCATTTTTCTATTCATTTTTAACCACACATTTTTCAATACAATAATATTTTTCATTGCATTAAATTTTTTTCCTTCTTTTTCAATCACATATTCAACATTACGTTACACAAAAAAATACATTTTTTTTTCATTTTAATGTGCATCAAACAAGAGCTTAAATGTAAAAAGAATTATCTATTTAAATTCTTTCATAATATGTATATTCATCGATACTTGTTATAAGTTTTACCTTTAAGTACGTAAATTATTTACCAAGTCTCTGTTTGATACACATTATTATAAAATGAGAATGAAAATATAGTCTTTATTGGGCATCACACAAGAAATAGAAATTCAAATTTTAAGGCTTGATGTAATGTATAACGATAATATTTTTTATTTTTAATAAATTTGTATGGAAAACAAACGTAGGCTAATTGAGAAGTTAATAAGTTTTATAAATAAAATTTTCTTTAAAATATATGGATGAGAAATCCTACGGACAAGAACAAAATCCATTCTATCTAATCCGACGGATCCAATTATATTAGTCATTTTTAAGACCGAAATTGTTTGAAAAGGATGTTAAAAGACGAAGAAAAATGAAATGTGAACGAGAACGCGTTTTCTCAAAGAAGAACAAACAAAGAACAGCCACCACTGTTCTCTCCCTTTCTCTATCAGAGACTCTTCTCTTTACTCTCTTTGGACTTTGTTTTAACGAGAAAATAGCGAAAACAAACCTAATTTGGTTCGGTGTTTTCTGTTATTTTTCATCATCGATTTGAAGAGGGAGACAAGGAAGGGTTCGTGCTTTTCTTGAGCTTTTGGAGGACCCTTTTGGGGTTTGAGTAATGGGTCGTATTTCTTTCATGATAAAATGGTTCCGTCTACACAATCCGTTGAAGCTGTTAATTTTAATTTGGGTGTTGTTTTCGATTCAACAGCACACTGTTCGGGGTTCCGATACGGATAAATCTGCTCTGCTGGAGTTCAAGGGTTCAATTTCAGACCCTTCTGGAGTGCTTTCCAGCTGGAATTTGAAAAGCGGGGATCACTGTTCCTGGGTCGGGGTTTCTTGCGATTCGGGTTCTCGGGTCGTGGCGTTGAATATTACTGGTGGAGGTAATTCTTTGTCTTGTGCTAGAATTTCTCAATTTCCACTTTATGGGTTTGAAATTAGAAGGCCTTGTTTGGGTAGCTATAGTAAAGTTCAAATCTTGGGTAAATTATCCCCTGCAATTGCGAAACTTACTGAACTTAAGATTTTGTCTCTGCCTTTCAATGATTTGAGTGGTGAGATTCCTGTGGAAATTTGGGGTATGGAAAAGCTTGAGGTTCTTGATCTGGAAGGGAATTTGATTTCTGGGTCCCTGCCTGTGCAGTTTAAGGGGTTGAAAAATTTGAGAGTTCTTAACCTGGGATTCAATGAGATTTCTGGGGAGATCCCGAGTTCACTCTCAAGTTGCGTGGGTCTTCAAGTCATGAATTTAGCTGGGAATCGAGTGAATGGAACTATGCCGAAGTTTATTGGCGGGTTTAGAGATTTGAGGGGGCTCTACCTGTCCTTTAATCAGCTTGGTGGGCCGATTCCAAGTGAGATTGGGGGTAATTGTGGCAAGCTTGAACATTTGGAGCTGGCAGGGAATATCTTGGTTGAAGGTATCCCAAAAAGTCTTGGGAAATGCACAGGGTTGAAGACGCTTCTACTGTACTCAAATATGTTAGAGGAGGTGATTCCCAGTGAACTCGGTCAGCTGAATCAGCTTGAAGTATTGGATATATCAAGGAATAATCTTGGTGGTTCAATACCGTCCGAGCTTGGGAATTGTACCAAGTTATCTGTCCTTGTGCTGTCAAACTTGTGGGATCCACTTCCCAATGTTTCTAGTTCAAGAGATAGTCTCCCGATGGGAAAGTTGCCATTCACAGCTGGCGAGTATAATTTCTATGAAGGCACAATTCCAGCTGATATTACCGTTCTCCCTAGCTTGAGGATGGTGTGGGCTCCTGGAGCAACTCTTCAAGGACAGTTGCCAGGTAGTTGGGGTTCCTGTGAAAACTTAGAGGTGCTGAATTTGGCTCAGAACTATTATTCTGGAAAAATCTCTGAGGGGTTTAGCACCTGCAAGAATCTGCATTTCCTTAATTTGAGCTCAAACAGACTCACTGGAGAGATCTTTGACAAAATCCCTGTTCCTTGTATGACTCTCTTTGATATCAGTAGGAATTATCTGTCAGGTACCATTCCCAAATTCAATAACCAAACTTGTGCTCCATTTCAATCCTTACGTGGAGATCCCTCAAAGTTCAATGATTCGGCATCTGCTTATATTTCGTATTTCACATACAGAACTCGAATCGAGACCCCTCTGCCATTATTTGGTGATGGTGATAGTTTTTCGGTGTTCCATAATTTTGGTTCTAACAACCTTACAGGCACTTTGCAATCAGTGACCATTTCATCTGAAAGATTGGGGAAGCAGACTGTTTATGCATTTTTTGCTGGTCAAAACAAACTCAGTGGACTGTTTCCTGGAAGTCTCTTTGAGAAGTGTGATCAGGTGAAAGGTATGATGGTTAATGTCAGCAATAATGGGTTTTCTGGTGAATTTCCACCAGATTCTAGCACAATGTGCAAGTCTCTGATACTCTTAGATGCCTCTCGTAATCAAATTGTTGGGACTCTTCCACGTAGCATTGATGATTTGGCTTCACTTTGGGCTCTTGATTTAAGTTGGAATCCATTGGGTGGGCAAATCCCTAGCAGTCTTGGCCAAATAAAGAATCTTGAACGGCTTTCTTTGGCTGGAAACAACCTGAGCGGTCCCATCCCTGCAAGCTTAGGGCAGCTGTTCTCTTTAGAAGTGCTTGACCTGTCTTCGAACTCTATATCGGGTGAGATTCCTAAAGATATTGCCAATTTGAGAAACTTGACTGTTCTCCTCCTCAACAATAATAACCTATCCGGGCAAATTCCCCCCTACTTGGCAAATGTGACCACGCTCTCATCATTTAATGTATCCTTCAACAATTTGTCTGGGCCACTTCCTCAGAATGATAATTTGATGAAATGCAACAGTGTACTTGGAAACCCATTTCTGCAACACTGCCGTACGGACTCTTCATCATCTCCGGCCAATCAACAGGGAAGGACAGGGGATTCGCCAAAAGATCTTGGCCCTCCGTCAAGAATGCGAGGCCGAGGGAGCAGTAGTGGTTTTAACTCAATTGAGATTGCATCCATAACATCCGCAGCAGCCATTGTATCAGTTCTTGTTGCTCTTATTGTCCTCTTCTTTTCCACTAGAAAAAGGAAACCGAGGTCCAGAGTTACTGGAACTGCTAGGAAGGAAGTGATAGTCTTTACTGACATTGGAGTTCCACTGACATTTGAGAATGTGGTGCACGCCACAGGAAGTTTTAACGCAAGCAACTGCATTGGTAACGGGGGTTTTGGAGCAACATACAAAGCTGAGGTTGCTCCTGGAGTGCTGGTTGCGATAAAACGACTTGCACTCGGACGTTTCCAAGGTGATCAACAATTTGACGCAGAAATCAGAACCCTGGGAAGGCTCCACCATCCGAATCTTGTGACCTTGATAGGATATCATGCTAGTGAAACAGAGATGTTTCTTATCTACAATTATTTGCCGGGTGGCAATCTAGAGAAGTTTATCCAGGAAAGGTCCACGAGGGCTGTAGACTGGAGGATACTTCACAAGATTGCTTTGGACATAGCACGTGCACTTTCCTACCTACATGATCAGTGTGTGCCACGGGTTCTTCATCGTGATGTGAAGCCTAGCAATATCTTGTTAGATGAGGACTGCAATGCTTATTTGTCTGATTTTGGACTGGCTAGGCTACTTGGAACTTCGGAAACTCACGCCACCACTGGTGTGGCTGGAACTTTTGGATATGTTGCTCCAGAGTATGCAATGACTTGTCGGGTTTCTGATAAGGCTGACGTATATAGTTATGGTGTTGTATTGCTTGAGTTGATGTCAGACAAGAAAGCTCTTGATCCTTCATTCTCTTCCTATGGAAATGGATTTAACATTGTCACTTGGGCATGCATGCTTTTACGCCAAGGCCGTGCCAAGGAGTTCTTTACTTCAGGGTTGTGGGATGGAGGCCCACATGATGATTTGGTAGAAGTCTTACACTTGGCAGTTGTGTGCACAGTTGATACTCTTTCCACCCGGCCCACAATGAAGCAGGTCGTAAGACGTTTAAAACAACTGCAGCCCCCATCCTGTTAGCTTCATATGGAGGTTATCATTTTATTGACATTGCTTAATCCATTGAAAGGCATGTCCACTTGTAATTTATGACCCCGCATTTTTATGGAGAAGGTGTTTTTGGGTTTCTTCTTGGACTGCCATTAGGTCAGTTCAGTTCAGGTCGTATATTTTAGTTGCTTGTAAATTGTAGTACAGGTTTTCCCCCATTTTTCCATGAGATGCCCTAGATTGGGGGTTCACTGATGATTCTGCAGAAGAGTGCAGATATTTGTTTTCAACTGTTGTTTCTATTTTTTGCTGTTCAATAAGAGAACAAAGAATAGGGCTATTTTATGCTCCAGCATCAATGTCCACTTCAATTCAATGTAAGAAGACAATACTATGAGCCCTTTCGGTAGGGCTTCTGAGCCAAAAGCTATTTTTTGAAATTAAGAGGTCACTTTTGAACATGTTTAAATAATTTTCATATTATTTACCATATTTGAGAAACAAATATCAGAATTACCCAGTCTTTCAATCTGTTGAAACGGGTCATTTTCATGGAACTGACTGACTTTTACATGAATCTTTATTGGTGTAGTTAGTTCATCAAGTCGAATAAAAAAGGAAATTATTCTACCAAATGCTTGTTCTGGAGATAACTCATAACTTTGAATAAGTTTATCAACATAATACTTCGATGTATATATTCACCAAAAAATTTACTTGGAAATTATTTTCTGCAACAAAATTGGTGGGTCCAATATTTGAGCTTCAAGGCCTGATAAAATTCTATTTGTAGCACTAGCAACATCCATGGAGAATAAAAACCTTTTTCCATCAATAGAGAACAAGGATTTGTTGCATTGCACAAGTTATATTTCCATTCACAAATGTTAGAAAGAATGGTAAATACTACACTAACGCCACTTCATTTTCAGGCAAACCAAATTTAGAGAAAGGTTTTAGAAACTACACATTACTAAATTCTTTTCCTGTTTCAGCTATGGCAACAAAAAACTGTCAAAATTGCCACCAGTATACCTCGGGCCCAAATTTACGTTGAAGTGGCATTCTGACTTGGGCCTCCACGATGTCCACCTCTTCCTCTTCCTTGATAACCTTCTCCACCACGCCCACTGCTAAAGTTCCCACGAGCCCTGAAACTATCGCTTCTAACGTAGACCCGAATGGCATTAAAGTTTCCACGACCCCTGTAGCTGTCGTTTCGAAAGCCACCACGAGCAGAAGTAAAACGGCCCCTACCACTACCAACTATAACAGAAACAACAGCTATATCATATTGGGTGAATCTCTGTGTCCTAAAAGTATATCCTAACGAATGCTCTTTTATACAGAATACTCGCTGAGAATCACTACAGAGAAATCGAAAATATTCTTCGACTTACCTCGAGTAGTAGTCCTCTTTATTTCGACAACAGCTTGAAGATCATCAATAGTTATGGGTGAAGCCTGAATTTCAATTGTCTCATCATTAATGTGAAAAAACGGAGGCATAATTCTTCAAAGTTTTCTAAAGTAGGAAAATTATCACATTATACATGCTAAAACACAGCCATGGAATTAAAATAGTAAGATTAGAAGCCAAAACACAAGCATTTAACTCTTGAAGAAGAAGACATTAAGGAATACACTCCTCTCTGGGCCTCTGGCTGACCTAACCAACGCGTGTGTGGATGTTGGAACATTTAACTCGTAATTGACGACAATTTTTCAAAACTTTTGGTTCAACCTACTAAGTAGTTTCACCTCACTTTAATTCTTAAAGGCAGTTTAAAACGCAACAAAGATCAACTAGGATACACGTCTGCCACAAGATGCAACCAAATTTGTCAAACCATAACATGGGGTCCTGGGGAGACAAGAAGTTTAACAGTATCTTTTATGTACAATACGTGCAAATAACCACTAAGCATGCTTTCAAGTCTGGACCAGACATACATGAATACATGCATACATCTGAAACAGATGATGTGCAAATCATGGGTAAAGTTTTGTCATTTCCTTTACTCCCACTTTTATAACAGAATCTTTACTCTCTATAAGCAGGATTTTAGTAGTTTAGCTTTGATGGGACTGTGGAACAAATGTTTATGTTAAGGTGATCGATACGAGAACGGCATGCATTATTGTCATCCATCATCTACATAAAATACACAATCAGTAGAAACATAAAAATGCTCAATCAGCCAGGAATGTTGGCCTGTCTGAAAGTCTCTTCTTAAAATACACAATCAGTAGAAACATAAAAATGCTCAATCAGCCAGGAATGTTGGCCTGTCTGAAAGTCTCTTCTTAATTTTGCTCCACCATCAACTTTCCAGTTTCCATCAAGGCCACATAGAGCTTTATTGTTGATGACCAGGGCAAAGCCAGAAAATAGTAAAGAAAAACACGCACACACACGCGCGCAATAGCCATGTTTTCTGATATTAAAGTAGACCTTTCCATTTTCAAATGGAAAATATAAGTAACTTCTTTTTTACTTTATTTAAGAGCATTCACCATACACAAACAAAAAAGAAAAAAGAAAAAGAAACCTAAGAACTAATGAAAATACAAGAAGTGAAACAAGAATCTGAAGCACACACACCTGAATTGCACTTTGCATGGAGCTGAACTCTTGAAATTCAACAAAACCAAAACAGAATCCTTGTTGCTGCAAATAGGTGAGATAAGGGGAATATATAAACATATGCTGAGCCAGGAAGAACAAAATACAGAAATAAAATGTCAGCAGAACCAACCTTGTTACTTCTGACTTGGACCCCATTTTTCTTAATAGGTCCAAATTTCTTGAATTCTGACTCAAGCTGAGCAACCGTTATATTTAGAGGCAAATTGCGGATATAAATGGAGTGACCCTCAACTGCAAGATAATGAAGCAATCGAAGTGACATCACATTTTTGGAATAAGAGCTTAAGAGAGGGACCAAGCAAATATTTCTAACAATTGCTTCATGCCTCAAATATTTCATTTATCTTTCTAAGATTATTTTCTTCCCTCGTCAGAAATATTATTACGATGCATGCTGCTTGCTCTTGTATACAGATAACTAAAAAAAAGAGTAGCAAATTCCTTAATAAACGAAGATCAAAACTCAACATGAGCCTTTCTGGCCAAACAATAGTAAACACTAATACCTTCATCCTCGGTATCATGGCTTTCCAGTTCATTAACAGGTGCAGTTGAGTTTGATGGTTCAGGGCCTGAAGCAGGTGCAGCTGAATTAATTGATTGTTTTTCAGTTATTATAGGAACCACTCTCAATGTATTAGCAGGCACATAAACTTTGTTTGACCCCTTCTTCAATTGTGAACTTAAAATTGAAGCATATGACTTCTTTAGAGCATACTCCTTGGAGGAGGAAGTAGCTGATTCTGCAACCGTGGATATGTGATTCTCGTCTAAACGAGATTCACCTGCCATCGGAATATCAACATCATTACTAACTCGCATCTCATCATTCACTTGGTCATCAGCTTTCTCCTCAACAATTTCAACATCCTCTGTTTGAGAAGT
>CAIGRL010044011.1:0-12044 GCA_903798325.1 Fraxinus xanthoxyloides
CTAAGTTAGTCGATCTACTACAGCCCAAATGATATTTTGATATTTTACTGACTTTGGAAGTCCTACTACGATATCCATTACGAAATATTCCAATTTTCACTCTAGAATATCCAACGAGTTTAGTAGCCCTTATGGTCTCTAGTGTTTTGTTTTGATTTGCTGACAAACTGTATACTATACAAAAACTTTGATACATCTTTTCATATTCCTCCACCGAAAAGTATTTCAAAGGTCTTTTTATATTTTCATTCCAGGGTTTTACTGACCAGTACCAACCTCAATCTAAGTATCTTTCATAAATTGGCCTTTATCGTGAGATTATATATTCGATCTCTTATAATGGTTCAAACCATCAATATTGTCACTCTTGCTTTTGTATGAGTTGGGGCTTGAAAACCCCGATTCTCAACTTCCTTGGCCAATAATCCCTATCCTACCATAAAGTTGCCAACTAGCAATGGTCATCGTATCTTTCTACAAAGAGAATTTTAGACCTCGTTAGCCTTACTAGGGTTGTAATAGATAGTGCAATCATACACTTAACTAATCCCAATCACATTTTTACTTATATTTAACTCATTTTGCATGAAAAAGTATTTGACACTCTTGTGATCCATATATTATCCGAAATTACACTATAAAGGTAATGATGTAGTCGGGAAGGCAAAATAAGTTCTACCAAAGAGGCTATTTCAAGCTGCAACCTATCATTCATACGAGTTGGAAGCTAGGATATCCGCATCTTCGAATATTCATGGCTCCTGGAGAATCAAGACAGTCCAGCTAGAGCATAATTATAAAAGAAGTCCTACAAAGTCCAGGATGTACCGTTGCAATCAAGAGCCGAGTGTACACGTGAAGAGGAATCTTGAAGTGAATGATCTAGCTGGCATTTCGTTGCATAAATCCTACAACTCGACCGTGGTGGAAGCAGGTGGTTATGAGAATATGACTTGCAACGAAAAGGATTGTCGAAACTATATTTAACACATTAGGCGATTACGACTTGGAGGAGGAGACGCTGCAACAACACAATCCTACTTTTCAAAAATGTAGTCAACGTGTTCAAGTTTTTACTTTAGCATGGATTTGGATGACAATTCGTGACTCATGAATGTATTTTGGTCAAACAATCTGTCTAGGCAAGCGTTTAAGGAGTTTGGGGATGTTGTAACATTTGATCCCACCTACCTGACCAATAAATGTGACATGCCGTTCGCCCCTTTTGTTGGCGAAAATCGCCTGGACAATCTACGCTACTTGGTTGTGGTTTAGTGTCGAATGAGGATACAAAGTCTTTTGTGTGGCTATTCACAAAATGGCTTAAGTGTATGTGTTCGCTGAAAATACACCGCAAGCGCATGCGTCGCGTACAAGTAGTAAAATTGACCTTTTAAGTCCGAGTCAATCCCACAAAGAGTGTTAATCTCAATTACAAGTGTATTTGATTCAAATTAACGAAATCGACACACACATTTAAAAAAGTTGATTTTTAAATTGAAAGGAACAAAGGACACGATTTAGATTTAAAGATTATAATGATACTTAAAAAGTGGTAAGATTTAGATTTAAGCTCCATCATGTACTAATCTTTTAAGTCTCCCTATCGAAATGTGTCCCAATCTCCTATGCCAAACTTAGAGAGGAATTATCTTAACAGTACAATGCTTGTTGCCAATAATATCACCATGTAGTTCAATTAAATTACACTCACAAGTGGGATTCAAAACAAATTTATATAAATTATCAACCAAAACACCATGTCCAACAATAAGAGAATTTTGAAATAAGCTAAAACTTCTATGTTCGAAAATAAACTTGAAACACAATGTGCTAGTCTTGAAATAGAAACTAAATTATGAGAAAAATTTGGAACATAAAAGGTATTTTTAAGATCCAAATGAAAATCAAAATCCAAAACTAATATAAATGTTCCCACGCCTTCAACAGTTGAACTCAATTGGTTTCTAGAATAGACTCTTTGTTCATTCGGTTGTGGTTTCCTTAGGTCTATAAAGCCCTACATAGTATTGGCAATGTGAACTATAGTACCTGAATCAATCCATAATGTATTGTTTCGAACATTAACCAAAAGAGATTCATGACACACTAAAGATATGAGAGTACTTTTATTTGCAAGCCATGTCTTATACTTCAAATAGTCCTCTTTATATGCCCCTTCTTCTTGCAAAAGAAACAAATATCCTTATTGCCCTTTTGCTTCATTGACATCTTGCTTTTCATTTTAGGATCGTATTTACCTATAAGTTGTTAGATGAGCAGTTTCCAGCTTTTCATGTTTCAGTCTCTCTTCCTCTTGAACACACATTGTTAGGAGTTCATTCACAATCCATTTTTCCTTATATGTGTTATATGATATTTTGAACAGATCGTACTCCGAAGGGAGAGAGTTCAAAAGGAGATGAACTAGGAATTACTTAGAAATCTTTATCTCCAGGGATTTAAGAAAAGCATCAATGTCTCTCTTTTCCATTATGTGCTCATGCACACCTTTGGAATTGTCAGACTTCATGCCTGAAAGCCTTTTCATTAAGGTACTGGCCAACATTTTGTCAGAACTTACAAATTGCTCTTCAATAGCCTTTATGAAGTCCTTAGCCTTATCACGTTGAGGGATTAATCCCCTTATACTGTTACTGACATGAGTCTTAATGAGACTCACGCTCAAGCGATTGGATCTTTCCCACAATTTATATAGTGACCTCTCTTATGGCGTACTTGATTCCGTTGGGACAAGTGGTTCATCCACACGGAGTGCCAAGTCGAGATCCATATATACCAAAGTAAGAAGAATTTTCTCCTTCCAATCAGAAAAATTATCACCACATAGAATTGGAATTCGAATAATGTCATTGAAAAAACTTGGAACCCTTGCATAAGATAAACACATACATTAATTGCTATGAAAACTATCTTTATATTGAATTAATCAATGCTAATTCAATTTTGTAAATTCAAACCTTCCTGTGGGTAGAGGTTGTTATCATACATTGAATTTACAAAGACTTTAGTAATATCAAATACAAGTATTTTCCAAACTTGTGAGCTTAGGAAATCTCTTGTTTTGATATTTAATAATTACTTTATCGCAATTAAATCATTAAGACAACTATTTCCTTGTGGAGCCAAATAATCATCATATTAATTAATTGCACTTTACGAGATGTCGTATATATCACCGAATAATTCGTTACATGATTTCTGTTCACGACATAAAATAATAACTAAAAAAAGATGAGCCAAACTAACACGTCGAAACCTCAAATGATATCTCTAAAATAAATATTTTTAAGGAGGTTGATGAACATGTACTAAGTCCTTCAACAAAATATTCAACATATTTCTCAATTTTAAAATATTGTGTCTGATAAATTTTAACCACCACACTATTTACATTTCTTAAAATTCCAATAAAAACAGATTAGTACTGCTTAAACATAGAAATCTAAACTATTGTAACATAATCAAAAGATATGTTCAAGTTCAGTGCCATTAGTGTATAATTAGTATAACTAATTAATGAGTTACAACTAATTTATATGGTATGTCTGCTTTGAATAATTTGATTCCATTATTGCACATAAAGAACAGTTTATGCATGAATCAATGTGTGCCAGGCATTTATTACTTTATGCAAATAATTTCAATGGTAAACTCAAGAAATTTAGTTGATATGTTCAATCATGGCCAAATTTTTGTTTAAAGTCAATACATGCTAACATCACAACATCCATTTAAGAAATCATTTATGTTTATAATGGGGCACTTCAAATATTTACATTTCAAATAATTTCGTTAAAGCATACTGCTTTAACAAAATGTTAACCTGCCTCCATATACTTACTGCCTTCAATTAGAAATAAAAGCGTATGTATATCACTATATGCAAATCATCATGCAGATTAATGATAATAAATACCACATTGGCAACAACTAAAAGGATCTCGAGAATATTTATTTTCACGCACAGTACAAAATTTGAATAACCAAGCATGAAGGATGGCTCTGATACCAAATGTAAGATATAAATTACATACCTCCAGTCATGTTATCCATTATCTAATTGAAAATCTGCAGTAGAAATGAGTCCTTGAAACTCTGAACTTCTTCTAGTCAATACTCACTTAATAACCCCCTTTAACTTGATAGAAAATAAACACACGACTTTCAATATTAAGAGAGAAAATCTGCAAGGATTTTTTCACACGGGTTTGGCTAAGAACCCTGGCACATATATATAAAACAACCACTACAACTTACATCCATAATGGAAGTGGGTGATTTTTTCCAGCAATTACTTCCCTTCAATAACCAAATGGGAAGTTATCTAGACAGTTAATTAATCAACCATTTAAATTTTAAATTTATTTAACTTTATATTGACCGTGTGGACCACAAACGGTTTACACAGGATTCATCTTATCGAGCGAATGGCTACAAGTTCTGCAAGAAGATTGCACCTTTGGTTGCTTAAAATAATATTTAGAAGCTTCCACTTGGCTTGTTGATTCCCCCCAGAAAAGTATATCCTTTAAAAGAACCGTGAGAGGTATCCATATTTGAATTCTCATTTTTTCCATCATCATATTATTTTTTTCACTTTCCTTTTGTTGAAAGTGTATTTGTAGGTTTGTTCTAAGTGAACGTTTTCAATCACAGATTAATTTTGGCTTACTTCTATTTCAGATAGGGATTCTTAACATATAAGCTGGATGTTACCTTCAAATGGAAATGGAAGTTGCATTTCTTATCAAGTTTTGAAATTGTGCAGGAATACCTCGTTTTTGTTTGCTACTTGAAGGTCAAGGTCAAATTTTATTCCACATCAAAGGATAATTTTGTATCAATATCCTCCTCTCTCGGCCAATTTTGGCAGCAATTATGCTACACAAATAAGTTTAATGATAGATTAAAAATTGGGGGACACGTGTCGACATACGGATAGTTTGAGAAAAATAAAAACAAAACACTCAATTATTATATACCACATCACCTTATCCATCAATCTCTGTCTTTGAACCTGTTCAAGGAGCATTATTCTTTTGACAATGTATAAAACTATATTCAAACACTCTGCAGGAAGACACTTGCCAAAGATAGTACATAATATTCAAATGTGTGATTTTTCACATAATAATTGTTAGGTTTCTTGCTAATATAAGAAAAAAAAAGTGATATATTGATTCACAGTACGTCGAACATAATATGCAAGTAACAAAAATATCGACATGCGTTTTTGAGCTCATCAACGATCAAGTGTCTATGTTTATAGTGTTCAAGGTGTTAGCTACACATAGCAACCTAATTCCTACATTAATTGTTCCCAATTATCTTCTTCTCAATGATAATGTTCAACTATTTATTCAGTACTAATACTTTGATATTAAAACTACTACTACTCTCTCATTATCACAAATTTTGTAAAATAAACAACTTAAAAACTATTAAAAGCATTCTCCAACACGTACTAAGCAATTTAAAAATATTTGAACGTATTCTATATTATTGGTTATATATATAAGATTTTCACAATTGTTTTACCCAAAATAAGAAAAAGAAAAAGTCGTGCGTTTCTATTTATTTTTACAATCATGCTGTAAATACAGAAAATTTTGACAGACACTGTAAGAGTTGATTGGAAGATGAGGATGAAACGATTAAAAAAATAGTCAAATCATTTGTCGTCATGTCAATGTCTGTCAAGAATTATTTATACTCATGACTTATTTTTAACGGAGCATAATTTGTCACGTGGCGCTGCGAAGCAATGATTTGCATGACTTTTTCCTTATTTTTAACGGAGCATAATTTGTGTCATTGCACGATCAATCATATCAAGGAAAACCAAATGCGCTTCTCTGTTTGTCCACTGAGACATGTAGTGGCCCCCACAAAACACACACTTGGAGAGTGGGTAATTTTTTTTTACTTTTTTATTGAGGTGGGTCCCACGCGGGACCCACCTCAAATGAGAGGTGGCCCCTACCTCTGTACAAAGGTGAAAACCCTTGTCCACTGGACCCACTTCTTAAGATTTTTTCAGGTGTTGTTATGTAACTAAAGTCGAAACTTAAGTGCGACTTTCGTATGCACTGGAGAAATTTGGCGAAAAAGGAATTGGAGAGGAGCCGTTGTGGGCTCTCCGCACTCCAAGTATCAAACTTTAATACAAGTGAACTTGGAGCATAGAAATTTTTATTAAGCGTTTTTTTCCTTTCGATTAAAATGTACAGTTCGTGCAATCTTCTCTCAGTACCTGCTCTTGGGTCCGGCACTCCGGTTCCAAGAAGAGATTCCTCGTCGGTAATTCACTACACTCTACTTTCTTACATTTTCTTTTTATTTGTGTTTGATAGTTTGATCAAGTTTCTTGGAGCTTGAATTTTCGGAAGAATGAGCAGATTTTTTTTTTTTTAGTCGTCGTTCTTCGTTTGGGGCGTTAACTTGAAATGACGTGAAAGAGAATTAAGAGATGAATTAATTGTTCTGGCAACATTGCTATGATACACGATAACTGTTTAAAGGTCATTTCTAATTCCAAGTTATTAATAAATGAGTTAATCCTTTAATTTACGGAGTTATGGAATGAAGAAAAATGGATCAGGTTTGCAAGAACAATGGCAAGTTTTCGTGTTGAAATTAAAGTAGAGATCAATAGTTAAATTTTTGAAATAAAAGGCAAGTATCATGGGGTACCATACTATTAGACTTTATGTTGCTTCATGGCCTAAGCCTTCGATGACCTTAAATAAATGTAAAAAAGAAAGTCCGATCCTTTTTTGCTCAATGGTTGGATATTGATCTTCCGCATTGAAATCCATAATTGAAACTGTAAAGTCTTAATTAATCAAAGTTAGTTATGCAAATTATAGTAATTCTTCAACAATTCATATATCCTGTTGGGCAACTTTTTTTGACAGGCATCGAGTGGTAGGTCTGTCACAGCACAACCAACTGGACCAATCTTTGGTCCTCGGAAATTGCTCACAAATGCCATTAATATTTCCCCATTACGTATCATAACGACTCGAAAGGTATGTTTTAGCTTTTCATGTTCATCTTATGTAGTACTTAAATACAATTTCAGACAATTCTCCAATAGTAACTGAAGTCTTAACCTTGCCACCAATATTATATTTGGTTACAGTAGTACATGTTGATTGTCCCATCAACCTTAAGTGTTAGGTGGATCAAGTGAGATGAAGAACAATAGTTATTTTTGTCCCTGTGGATCATGATTTCCACCATAAGAATGCCTCTGATCATATTTTTTCCAGTCTTAGTTTCTTATCCTAAATCGTCTTATCTCTACCAGCAATGAAAAGCAAGATGAGACTAAATCAGACTTTTGGCACATGATGTAAAACTCCTAAATTGTTATGGAAGAGTTGGTCTTTAAAAAAAATGATATCCTTCTTTTTCTCTCAGATTTATTACCTATACTTTCCTAATTACATTTTCTGGTGCAATTCCCACTAGGTGGGGAGGTCATCTCTTTCGGCAGTGCTGACTGGTGATAATTCAACAATGATGAATGTGGAAGAAGACACTGATGATATTGGCCTGATCAGTCTAGATCCAGACTTGGAACCTTATAAAGATCATTTCAAGTATAGAATGAAGAGATATTTAGAGCAGAAAAAACTCATTGAAATACATGAAGGAAGCCTTGAGGAATTTGCACTAGGTAATGACGAAATAAAAGCGTCTTTCTTTTTTTCACCAATATATTTGTTGGACATGTAAAAGTTGATTGAATATTCATACTCTTTATAACTCTGACTTGTTACTCACCTTGAAAGTGCCAATGTTTGCATACAAATAAAATTTCATAATACAGTCATATCTAACTCTATGAATCCAAGGCTCACATGAAATTGGATTTTTCCATCGCCGAATGGAAATATTTTTCATTTATTTTCAATGACTAAACACCTTATATTTCAGGTTATTCTAAATTTGGGTTTAACCGAGAAGAAGGTTTCATTGTGTATCGTGAATGGGTCCCTGCTGCTCAGTGAGTCCTTCGGCTCCTAGAAATAAGATTTGTTACTACATTTTTTTTTTCCCAATTTTAGGTCGGGCAACGTGATCGTCCTTATTTTGGCATGTATGTTAGCTTTATAATTACCTTGTTTGGAACTCAGGGAAGCTGAAGTCGTCGGTGATTTTAATGGGTGGAATGGTGTAGATCACAAGATGGAAAAGAATCAATTTGGTGTGTGGAGTATCAAAATTCCGGATTCTGGTGGCAATCCAGCCATTCCACACACTTCAAGAGTCAAAATCAGATTTAAGCATGGTGATGGAGTATGGGTTGACAGGATCCCTGCCTGGATGAAGTATGCCACTCAGGATCCTACAAGATTTGCTGCACCTTATGATGGAGTGTACTGGGACCCACCACCTTCAGAAAGGTAACTTTAACTATTTCATGAGCTCTTCGATCAATTGGAACAACATTCAAGGTACTAAATTTGAGATGGTTTTTCGCATGGTCTAATAATATTGGTCAAAAGAAATTTCTATTTCCAATTTTCAATTGGTAAAATACAATTCGGAAGGAAACTCAGTTCTCCCTGAAAAGAAACTAAAGAAGTCAATAAACAGCCTATTCCTTAATCAACCTTGCAGGTACCAGTTTAAATACCCTCATCCACCTAAGCCCAAGGCTCCGCGAATATATGAAGCACATGTTGGAATGAGTAGTTCAGAATCCCGTATAAATACATATCGAGAGTTCGCTGATGATGTTTTACCTCGCATTCAAGCAAACAACTATAATACAGTCCAGTTGATGGCTGTGATGGAGCATTCCTACTATGCATCATTCGGTTATCATGTTACGAACTTTTTTGCAGTAAGTAGTAGATCAGGAACTCCAGAGGACCTTAAGTATTTGATTGATAAAGCACACAGCTTAGGTCTCCGAGTGTTGATGGACGTTGTTCACAGCCATGCAAGTAATAATGTCACTGACAGCCTTAATGGTTTTGATGTTGGGCAAAGCTCTCAAGATTCTTATTTTCATACTGGGGATCGAGGTTACCATGAGTCATGGGATAGCAGATTATTCAACTATTCAAACTGGGAAGTTCTTCGTTTCCTTCTATCCAATCTGAGGTGGTGGCTAGACGAGTTTAAATTTGATGGATTTCGATTTGATGGAGTGACCTCAATGTTGTATCATCACCATGGAATTGACATGACATTCACTGGGAACTATAATGAGTACTATAGTGAGACTACAGATGTTGACGCCGTGATATATTTGATGTTGGCCAATTATCTAATCCATAATATCTGGCCCGATGCAACTGTAATTGCTGAAGATGTTTCTGGTATGCCTGGACTTTGTCGGCCAGTTTCTGAGGGAGGGATAGGTTTTGACTACCGCCTGGCAATGGCCATTCCTGACAAGTGGATTGACTACGCGAAGAATAAGCAAGATGAAGAATGGTCGATGAAGGAAATAACTTGTTGCTTAACAAATAGGAGATACACTGAGAAGTGTATAGCTTATGCAGAAAGTCATGATCAGGTATATGCAACTGAACTCGATTTAACAAAGCCCTATCCCATGCGTATGTGGGGTTGGCAACATGGATCTTCTTCTTCCACACTGCTCTATCTAGACCTATCTCCAAAAATTACACCAGAAAGGCTCAAAAATATTTTAATAACTATGTTGATTCTTCCTCGTAGTTAATGTTTACTGATCCAACTTGCTTTCTAGAAATGTAACTCACAGAAACATGTATTTCTCCAATGAGAGAATCGGCCAAAATTGTTTTTGATTTTCATCTCTTTAGCATCTTGCATTGCTTTTCTTTCTCCAATCTAATATTTTTTCCCTGCTTGATGATATGAGTAGGCTATTGTGGGTGACAAAACTATTGCATTTTTGCTAATGGACAAAGAAATGTATACTGGTATGTCCTGTTTGACAGATGCTTCTCCAGTCATTGAGCGAGGAATTGCACTTCACAAGGTTTGTCTCATCTTAATGCCTTCTGGATATTGTGGCTTCAAACAGTGGTATGTCTAGTAGTTTAAAGTGATAATTTTCTCTGCAGATGATTCATTTTGTGACCATGGCATTAGGAGGAGATGGCTACCTTAATTTTATGGGAAATGAGGTAAACAACCAGTTGGATATTTTATCATCAAACTATTAAACTTGATGAGTGATAATATAATAAAATTTTGTAGTTTTCTTAAATCCAAGGTTTTCGTTTTTGGAGGGCTAATTTAGATTTTTGCATTGGAAGAGTTTAAAATTATCTTCCATTCCTATATCAAATAAATAGAAGGATATTGAATAATCAATCCTCCTTTGTTTTAAAAACAAAAATAAATATTTTTATGATGAGAATGCAATTTGGCAATAAAAGGACTTCCTGGGCCCCCTCTACTTTGAAATATCATTAATGCATATAGATGAGACACCTGAGTAAGATTGGTAAAGTTATGCTACTTAGCTGATCTTTCTTATTGTAAAAGCTGATTAATACCATGAAATGTTTGAAGCTAATACCCTGGGGAAGAGTTTTTATTCATTTTTTTCCTCGAGGAAATAGTTAATTGCACTTGTTTTGTAATCTGTTAGAAGGCAACTATGTAGTAGAAAAGGTGAAATTTGAAAATATAGCTTACAAAAATGGTGGCGTTCAGATACTTCCCTTCACCCTCATAGAAACACTGAATAACAATGTAATCTATATTGCAGTTTGGCCACCCGGAATGGATTGACTTTCCTAGAGAAGGCAATGACTTTAGTCATGATAAGTGCAGACGCCAATGGAACCTTGTGGATACAGATCATCTAAGATACAAGGTTCAATTTCGCTGATATTAAATATGAAAAACTTGGTTTGTTCACTCTTGTTTGATTACTCAAGTCTTTAGCTGAACTATCGTTGCCTATGCAGTAAAGTAAGTTCACCTATTCAATACTGGCTTCAGTTTTTATTATCAACTTTCCAAGATTTCTCAATAAAATTTAAGTGCCATGTACGAACAATCTGTATATTTCATATTTGTTATATCAGGTCTATTTAGAGCCATGATATGGTTGAAACTAATTAGTTGTGAATAACAGATTAGGAGACAGGACATGGGACCGGGCTCACAAACAAATTGACATGGCGGGTTTCAATTACATTAGACCAAAACACTTTGGGGACACATCAATTAAATTACTTTAAAATTGGCTTTGATTAAATTTTTTGAATTAGAATGTCTATTTAAATAACTTTGGTTACTTTGTATTACTATTGCAAATGAAATAAAATATTCACATATCAGAAAGGGTGCTAGTAGATATAAAATATTTTAAACCTGAATCATTTACAGTTTTTCTAACAATCATGTGACTTTTTTATACAATTTTTTTATAACAATTTTTTTTTTTTAAACACTCAAGTTATAGAACATAAAGTTTATCGTGTCCTTGAATCTTGACGTGTTGGGGTCGGGTCCCTCGCATGTCAAAAACTGAAAAATATAGGACATGCCAAGTGGCGTGTCATTTACTTGTTTGAGGCATTTCAGGCCCATGTCTCTTGCATTTGACCAATAAAGAAAATAAGACAATGTCACGTGTCAAACACTTGTCTCAAAGTGTCCAAGGCACGTGGGCACTGACATTTTGGGTGTCCGTGCTTCACAACTAAATACAATGCTTGCTCTTAACCAAGAATGTAATAGCCTTTTCTATTTAATCTTTTCTATGAACTTAATTACATTTTCCCATGAACCATTTACCTGCAACCAATTTATATGTATTTCATTCTAATATGTGCATCTCAAATCCAACATTTTGCCCAATTGTCCTTGGAAATGCAGTTCCTGAATGCTTTTAACAGAGCTATGAATTTACTCGACGACAAATTTTCGTTCCTTGCATCAGAAAAACAGATCGTGAGCAGCATGGATGAAGATGACAAGGTACAGATGTTTTATATACATATTGTCAAAGCTATATATGATTCTTTATAGTGTGCTCTACTTGATTGAATTTT
>CAIGRL010044047.1:0-14817 GCA_903798325.1 Fraxinus xanthoxyloides
ACATAGATCAAGACTCTTACTAGCATAGGTCAAGAGTTAAGACTCAAAGTTGATTCCTATATAGTAAATAAAAAATGTAATTGGAGTAATAATACAACCATACTACCTAATCAAGAATAGTCCTAACCGAAAATTTAAACAAAAAAATTTACCTCTTCATCAACGTCCTCTCACTAAACCTTGCACAAACTCCGCAGTATGATGAAGGATGAGAATTTTCTATACACAATAGAGAAAAAAATTAGTAATAAAAGAAAGTGCATGAATAACAAATATAAAACAACAAATCATACCATGAATATCAGTCCAAAGCCAACTCCTAGTACACATTAAAGCTTCTAAAGTTTTCGGGTGGAGCCTATTTCTATGTGGATTCACAAATCTCCCACTTGTACTAAACGCTAACTCAGATGCCACAGTAAATACTGAAAATGACTAATAAATCTCTAGCAACCCTCTGTAAAGTCAGATATTTTATTGTCTTGCTTTCCACTATATCAATAAATCAAAACCATCCACCATTGACAATAAATCAAAAAATAATTCTTCCCTATTGGATTGGTAAATTACAAAGCCCTCGCAAACAATACAACCCAAAATATATATTGAATTCTGGAATTTCATTAATAACATCAGCAAAAAGCCACATTAATTCTATAACCAAATTAGTAATTCGACTCTTTATTTTTTATGAACATAGAGAAACCGAATAACATATAAACTAGCAATGCAAAACAAACTTAAATCACATTTTTCGGGGCCATATATCATATATTTAAATAATATTATAAAGAAAATGCAATCAAGTATAATGTATTTGAGTTTTGTTGAATTGTACATGGAAGATGATTTGAAGTTAATGGACGCAAAACAACTCAGTGAGTACAAGATGATAGATTTCGTTGCTGATTACTACAATTTGAAGATGAGGTACCGGCAGCAGAGCACCGACAAATCTGATTTGGTTCATTGGTTGAGTGGATGAGTGTTTTATAAGTTTGATTTTCAATTTTCAATTTTCAATTTTAACGTGTAGGGTTAAAATTAGGTTACCGAGTTAACGGTTTACTAGTAATGTTAATTGGGTCAGAATTTTGGAGAAGCCCAATTTTCAAAATTGCCCAATTAATTTTGAGAAAGAATAATAGAAAGCTTAATTGCCCAATTAATTTATTTTTTAACGAGGAAATCGGTTTGGGACGGGGCACCGCCACTAAATATTATACCCGTCCCACCCCGAATTGGGTCATTAAATCAAAACCATAACAATTCCATTGCATCATTGATTCGATTTTTTTTTTTTTTGCCTCATTTGAGTCAGTTAACTGCGGTTTTCAATTTTAACCGTTCGAATTGCCATCCTTTTAATTTGTTTAAAGGATTAGGAAGATGCAGAGTTTCGAATTCAAGAAAAATGAACAAAAAAATAGTGTTATTAAAAACATCTTCAAGATCTGAGTTCATTTAAATTTGTAAGTATTAGTTATGTTAATTATTTTGAAAATTATACCTATATAAGAAGTAAGAACTGGTTCGCATGTAATTAAAAACATCTTCAAGATCTGAGTTCATTTAAATTTGTAAGTATTATTTATGTTAATTTTTTGAAAATTATACCTATATAAGAAGTAAGAACTGGTTCGCATGTAATTAAAAACCATCAAAATCGATGAAAGAAACTTCAAAACATGTCCTCAGGTTTTAACATATTACCTTCCTTGTCTGTACAAGGTAGAGGTAATTCAAGAGGCGTTTATCCAATCCGGTTACCAAATTACATCCACTACCCGAACCCACCAAAGAAAACCCACAACCAGCTTACTCCCCATCTGTTTACTGAAATTTTCTAATTATAAAAATCCTGCTATTTCAGTTTTTTGCGACCAATTTTTGAGGAAAAAGGAAACATCAATGGAGGGTGTTTTGTCTACGACAGACCAGCAAAGTATGGTCTCTTCGTTTCTTGAAATCGCAGTCGGTCAAACAGCCGATACCGCCCGTCAGTTCCTTCAGGTTCAAGACGCGTTTATATGCAATTTCTTGTGTGTAATTACAAATTAGTTTTTTTCCTGATTTATGGGATATGCATTGTTAATTTTATGTTCCAAGATGTGTTCTTTAAATCAGAAGTTTGCGTCTCCATGTGGGAACCATCTAATTCAAGTTGGTATCACATCGATGTGCAAGTGACTGAAAATTGTGGGAAAAAGAATTGGAGGAGACTCGTGTTAGGGCTTTGTTCCGTCTCTTTCGCAAAGAGGGATCGCCCTGTATTCTTGATGTGCATTAATTAGGTTTGCTTAGATAATCGTTGTTGTATGGATAATAGAATGTAACAAAATCATTAGAAAGTAAAGAATTAAGGATAATCTTTTGCTGGAGCTCTGATTAATTATGGTTGATTGAGCTGGGAAAAAGCTCTCCCTTATATTTCGTGCATATGAATATCGTTTACATCTTTACTCGAATTAAGAGTAAGCTAGCTATCTATGTGATCTCTCAAGTAATTTTGTGAATCCCGGTATCCCAACTGGAGGATGAAAGATGAAGGATGAAAAGATATATGATGACTTTTATAATGAAAGAAAAAAATTCCTTCAGTGATCGTGAACTTTGGTGATCCAGTGCAAATATACTAATTTTTCTATGAACTTGTAGATTGCCTAAAATATAGAGCAAGATAATAGAGTGAAATAAAGTATTAGTTGCAGATTTAGGATTTGAAGTAGAAAGCACTATCTTTTGACTTCTCCATTCGACGAGTAAGCTGAAGGGGGTGTCTAAAAGTAAACATAATGCCTTTATCGAGCTTGGTCATTCTTATTTGCCCATTTAACTCCAAAGAATAATTTCATATTATTCATCTACCTCAAAGGGTGGGAATATTTTTACATTGTAAATGTTAAAGAAATCTAATTTACTTATCAATTGATTCGTAATGGTTATATTACATTTTGCAGTAACTTATCAAAAAAATATTACGTTTTGCAGTATACTTATGAATAAATATATTGTTCATCGCAAATACGATCATAATTGCCCTCTGTGATTTTTGTTTCTGCTGGAAGTATTTAAAGTTATATAAACTTATGAATAAGTGTGAAGTCCTGAAATTATTGAGTTGAACAGGTAGCACGTCTCAGGTACAAATTTTGTGATTGAAGTGCACCTAAAGTATTGGGTGGTGTAAACTACAGTAGATTAAAATTTTTGCAGTTTGTGTATATACATAAATACATGAACTTCATGCACTTATTGATTCGTTAATAGTAAATAAAGAGTCTGGGTTAAGATTTGTCTTCTAGCCATCATGTCAACCTTATTGGATCGTCGACCATCCATCGGGATTAGTGTTGTGTCTGTCTTGTCTTCCTCTAAGGTTTATTCTATTGAAAGGTCATCTCTTGAATTCGAGCAACAAAAGGAGGATGATAGTCACACCACAATACCTTATTTATACACTTGCATAGAGAGTCCTCTTAGCGGCCAATTCATCCCAAAAGGTTTGAAGGACGAACATGCATAAGAACAAGTAACCAAACCAACCATCAATTTGTATTAAAACAAAATGCTAATGGATTTTCGATAACATGAACTTAAGTTTTTGGACAAATTACCGTGGTGCATTGAATTTGTCATTTGGTATGACCTATTGGAGCAAGTGTCTCATCTATAGTTCTTTAAAAAAAAAAAGGAATCTTTGGGTTTGGCTTTTGAATATCAAGTTCTATAAGTTGGTGCGGCTATGAAGATCTGTTGAGTGAGATTTAACTTATAAATGTGAAAAGCATGAGAATGCAGATTCCTTAATTTGAAAAGAGTTTTGAAAAGAAAATAATTATGAAATTAGAGACGGAAAGAGAAAAGAGATAGAAACTAGTAAGAAGAATTATTCCATGTGATTAGAAAAAGCTGTACAAAGAGAATCTGATGTTTATTTTTGGAGTGAGGACTAGAATTCAATTTACTGAATGTTTTTTGTACTCTTTTCCATTGTAAATATTTTTATGGAATCGGGAGTTTGCCAACGCATATCTCAAAATACAATATGTTTGGAAGGGTCTTTAGATTCTTCCATAATATTATATTGCATTCGACGTTTTCTATTCCTGCCCGGTTCCTTGCCGGATTATGTTGGCTTATCTGTTTTGTAACTTTGTGCACCTAACTTCTTGAAAGTGGTGTTGCTTAGCTAAATCCTTTCGAGTTAATGTGGTGCAGGCCACAAGCTGGAAACTTGAGGATGCTCTTCAACTTTTTTATTTAGGAAATGAAGGTGGGGCTGCTGCGCCATCTTTCTATCCCTCAGAGCTCGAAAATGATGTACCTCTGCATGATTCGATTGCAAGGCATGTAATGTGAACACAACTTAAATATGTAGTCCATTTTTTTTTAATCTCTGTATCTTATTTACTTTTCTTTGATTATTTAACGCAGAGGACTAGAAAAGGATATGGGTGATCAAAATGGGAGACAAGTTGACGGAGATGATGTACGGCCACCTCTACCTGTGAAAAGGGAGGTTCTCTATGATAGTTCAATGCTTCATGGGTATATTATTTCTCTCTTTCATTAAGAAACATGCTGCTTGTCCGCCTTTATGGATTGTTGGAGACCATGATGCACTGACACTCCTAATGAGCGGGGTGTGTTTGAGTTTATGTGTCATACATGACAGTCCTTGGGCACTTTAGGATATGTGTCCGATGCTATGTGGCGTATTCTATTTTTTAAATATTTTTTTAACTTTTCAGCACTAAGAACGTTTCCAAAACATGCTTCGGGCACGTGTCTGACACACCATGATATTCTTTATAGTTCGAATACAAGAGGAACATATTCTGATAGAACCCCTTCACTCAGCTTCAATGTTAGCTTCCCTGCTGGAAATCTGCAATTCATCACTCTAATTAACTGGAGAAATCAATAAGATGTTGATGAAGGTGATTTAATTGAACTCAAGCAAAAGACAAATTCCAAGGCTATTAGAGAGGCCAGGCCTCTCCCCCTTTTCCTAACAGAAAATCAGTACTTCGGTGACATTCCCAGCCCCATTTCCCTCCATATTTATTGCATTTCCTACTAGAAGACTATTACGCTTTTACCCTGCTAACTAACTAACTATTGAACCTTCTAGACTAACAAATGACGTGGCAGCAACTATGTGAACTAGATTGGGATCTATCATATCCTCAAGACATCAAGGACATGGAAAGCCCCATTTTATGAATCTTTGAAAATAAAATTGGAGATTTTAAAATTTTTAACATTTTTGTAGAAAAGTTAAATAACGTGAGAAAAATTCTACAAGCTTCATATCAAATTTATGTAATTAATTCTTGAAACCAGAGAGTATTTTTCAAATTTTGGAAGCCTTTTTAAGTGACCCCAAAGGATAAAGACGACTCAACACGAGTCTTCTAAAAGCTCATTGCTGATTTACAAGTATTCTTAGGTGTTCTTGTTTTTATTATCTAATCTTCTCATAGATTTTCTGTCTGTCTATCTATTATATGACACGTTTCTGTAAGAACTACCTTGATGAAGTCTGGATGTTAAGTTACTAAGCATAGAAATTTTACTCCTATATTCTTTATTGTGATTTTTTGATGCACTTAATTAATACTTCAAGGTGGTGAACCCTGTTATTTTTTGTTTTTGTGTCACTAGCTCATCAAGAATGGGAGGTTTGCCACGTGAAGCTCAGCGTCACCCCATAGATCCATTCCGCAATTTTGAGGAGGAAATGAGACGCCCTGGAGTGTGGGAAGGTGAACAAGGTTCTTCCTCTGTGACCAATAGAGTTCGAGATAATCTTGCTTCGTTATATCGTCAACCTTTTGCTTTAATGATCAATGGGCCCTTTGAAAAGGTAAGCAGGTTTCTTGTTTTTGGGAAATCTATTTCATTTTCTGTAAGCTGGCTCTTTCTGGTTCTAGTAACAATGCATGTAGCTATTAGAGCTAAATAACAATAGATCCAAGGAAAAAAATCAGAACAAAAAAAATCAGGCTAATTACGTTTGGAAAATATACAATTTTTCCTAATTACAATTTGGCAAATCTAGAGTGCAGTTGGAGGGAGATGCTGTGAATTGTAATTGCTGTTCTGCTTTGATGTACTTTACGTCTTCTGTTCTTCACTATTGTAACTTTTACTTCTGCTATTGAATTCTTCTCTTACTGAAAAAAGAAATCACTGTTGTTCTGGGTAGGTAAAACATATCTCTTTTCCTTCTGTTCTTTTACACAATAGCATTTATTGCTTAATGTTCTCTTGTTTATGATTGTATTTTTTGGTTCTTTTCGGTTGGCTCGATATTCTTTTCGATGGTTGATATTGATATTCTGCTGGTAGTCACGAACATCCACTTGAACATTGTATTGGAGAATGTTTTAGTTTATTTTCTGGGAACTTATCTCCTACAGTCATTGCTGATCTCTCCTGGCTTCAAAGTCCTAAAAAACCTGTTTAATTCCTGTGTTCTTTCTGTTAATATTGAATTATTTTTGTAGGCAAAAGATATTGCAAGAATGCAGAACAAATGGCTGGTGGTTAACATACAGTCCACCACAGAATTCAGCTCTCACATGGTAGTGTTTTAATCCTTGTCTCTCTCCCTCATTCATAGACATATCATTCGATACTTGTTCTCAATTTAATCTACGTTCTCTCTATGTTTTGAAGCTAAACCGAGACACATGGGCGAATGAAGCTGTTGAACAAACCATCAAAACTAACTTCATCTTCTGGCAGGTTTGTTTTATTATTCTGTTTCAAGCAATCCATTTTGGTCTCAGTGCACTTCTCTTTTCGTGGGCATGTCTAGTTATGCTCTTTCATTTTGGATATCATGACACTAGTATCTCTTTTTTATGATGCTTAGTTCGTACTATCAATCACTGCCACTGGATGATTCTCAATACACATGATGTACATTTTCTAATGCCAGCAAGACATGAAATTTAATTAACTTAAGATTTGCCCAGAGAAGTTGCATTCTGAACTGTGAATGTCCAGGCTTAATTTTGAGAAGTTATGTGAATCTTTGTGACTAATGTATCAATCTTCATCTTCACGATTCTAAACACAGCAATGGACACCACACCAAGTTTGTCCTACACGTACTGCTTGCAGCCTGTGAGCTTGAAGAGGGTACTCCAGCCATAGTTAATCCTCCTGCTCCTCTTTCCTACTACCTCTTTAAAATAAAGTTTGGCATGGTTGATGGCACCTAAAGCATTTTTAGTTAGCTGGATCAGTAAATTGAATATTTTTGGAGAAATGAGACCTACCACTTAGCCATGACCAAAGGTACTTATTGGCATGTTTTGATCCTTGGACACTGGACAAGAGAAATGTGGTTAAGCCAAAATGGGTTTCGGTAAATACAAAGGAATTTAACATGAACATAAACAATAATAAAGAGCTAATGAGACAAGCCATCACACGTGAATCTAGCTGGCACATTAATTTCTCAATGTGCATATGTATTTGACATTTTGAGATAATGAAGAAATACATTTGCATTCTTTTAAGTTTTAACACGTTAACGCTTTTGAATCAATGTAATAATGATGTGCGAGTTATTTTTAAGATTAAGATTTTGTTTGAGCCCCATTTTTTTTTGTGAAAAACGAGTTTTGTAATTGTGATTTTTTTGGAGAATGTGTGGTTAAAAAGTAAGGAAAAGTTTTGGGTTCATGTGCATAATTATTTTTTTGGGAGAATGCATGGTTGAAAATGAGTTTGGGGAAAAATGAATTTTTAGAGAATTGTGCTCATATTTCTTCTCCTTTTAGATGTTATTTATAGGAGGTCAATGGAGGAATGTTTAGTTTCATTACATTTTTACTTCTTGTTAGATGTTTTCTCTTGTTGCATTGAGTCTTACCATTCACCCCATGTGCATATAGGTAAATGACGATGAAGAAGAAGGCAGCAAGGTTTGTACCTATTACAAATTAGACTCTATCCCCGTCATTCTGATAATTGACCCAATAACGGGGCAGAAAATGCGCTCTTGGCTTGGAATGGTTCAGCCGGAAAATCTTTTAGAGGTACACGAACTAGATCCCCGTGTAGTTTATTCAGCATCTTTCTATTTTTTATCGACCAAAATAAGTTTAAGCCCTTCAGGGTGTTTGAAGCTTCTAATTACTGAACTAAAATTACCTGTTGCTGACTCTAGCCCTTTGTTGCTTCTGTAGGACCTCTTACCATTCATGGATAATTGCCCCTCAGATCACGTCAGTCTGTCTCATAAACGTCCAAGAGGAAGTTCTCAAGCACCACCTTCTGGTCTTCAAGGTATACCAGGTAAGACTCTGTTTTTTGGCATAATTTTCTACATCCGCTAATGCTGGAAATATTAGTGCTACTAACATTCCTTCAACATAGTACAAGAGGCAACAGATTTCAAATGGTATGAAATGGAATAAGCTTGAAGAAGCTAGTGGACAATTAATTACATGGCTAGATGTCAGGAATAGTGTGGAGGGCAAAGGCATATCATTAATATCTGTTACTTCCAATCAATTTTACTACAGCGTCTCACAGCTTTTAAAATGTTTTGTAGTACGTTAATACTAAAATATGAGAATTGTGAATAATGAATACCCTTGTTACATAGTTTGCTTCAACTTCTAAGAGTGGTCTTATTGTGAATGGGTTAGTTTTCGAATAGGCTGACTGTCCTCGTTTATTTTGCAAATCCTAGGTTTCATAGACCTCGAAGTACAACAGCAAAGTACCTTATTCCTATTCATATGGGGTTGGCTATATAAAAGAGATCGAAAGTACTCCCATAAAAAATATTGAAGAGACCAAATCTGTGCAATTTCTTTTTGAAATGTCATTGTAATAATAATTATAAAAAAAAAACCAAATTAGAAAACTGTTCCATGAAGTCTTGAACCTTTATTATCTTGAGAGATGGGGATATTTGTATGTAATTATAATAACTCTCATGTGTTATTGCATAGAAAAAAAGGGTACAACTACACATGCATAGCAGTGGTCACATTATTGTGCCATTCTTTTATGTACAACAGAGAAAAAAGAGAGAATGCTGGGTAATCCGTGGAGTCCTGGACCTTTATGATCTTTGCACGACCATTCATCTGATGAGAAGATATACCATTTAAAACATTTTGGTCTAGCTGTGGTTAATGTCAAGAATAAAAGGCCCTGGATGCTTCAATACAAATGCTTTAACAAAAATGCAATACATTGATACAATTGTTTGATGTTACTTGCTGCTTACATCTTCTCAACCCTTTTCAGAAAAATCAGACAGAAAAATGTATTCACCAGTCTTCAGATCTGTATGTCGTCATTAAAATGTATCTGGAAATTTCCTTGTATGTCTCCATGCAGATGACAGTTGTCTGTTCTTTATTAGTTGTCTCGAGCGAAGTAAGTGATTATATGTAGTCAAGATACCCGCGGTTACTTAATCTAAGTGTAATCTTTCTACCCAGGGTCACACAGTGAGTTTTCTTATTCTTCGAAGAAATAAAAATCTAGCTGCTGAATTTCATTCTGATAGGAAGTGTAGGTGAGGAGGCGTTGATAGGCAAGACTTGAGTGATAATTGCTGATAACTTAATATAGTTGTCGCATTATCAAAACAATAAATAGAGAAGAAACTCCCAAAAGTATAAGCGCTAGAAGGATGTGACATATTAGTATCTAAATGACCTGACTGTTCATCTCTACGTCTCTACATTTCTGTTTCATATACTTTTTCTGTTTCTTCTCTTATTCCCTTCCCCTTTCTAGTTTTCTTTATACAACATCATTGTGTCTTCTAGCGTATGAATGACAATTAAAGTTAGCTTGTTGGTTATCTGCAGCAGATGAAAGCAATGATGAAGAAGTTTCATTTCAACGAGCATTGGCAGCTTCTATGGAAGGCATTAAGGGAACGGATGAAGGTACCCCAAAAGAAGTGGACGAAACCATTTCGGAGAAAGAGGAAACATGCTTAATGAAGAAGCCTGCTTATCCACCGTTACCTGAAGAACCCAAGGGTGATCGAAACCTGCTTTGCAGGGTTGGAGTCCGTTTTCCAGATGGACACAGAGTTCAGAGGAACTTCCTCCGCACCGATCCAATTCAGGTAAAAGTTTTTTTATTAGCCTCCACCATTAGATTATCCTATATTTTCTTTGTCATATTACCTTCTATCTGTTGATCTGTTAGGCAAAGGTGTCAAACACATAACTTATTATTTTTATTTTTTTGGGAAGGGTTTTTTCACCTGGTAATTTGAATATTGCGTATTTGCTTTGATGTGGGGTATGTTGTGGTACTAGAGTTTTTTAGCCTTGATTTGCAATCAAAAGTTATATATATATATATATATATATATGTAGGCTTTGTGTGTGCGTGTGTCAAATATAGGCCATGTCATTGTAGTTAACATATTAATTCTCTATCTCCTCCTAAATTAGGTGATATTTTTCTATTCTCTTCTACTAGCAAATTGTACCACCCCTTTTTGTTACGAGGATATATAGCATATGGGTTTTTGGGAGTTGGTTTTTAGTTTTGACAAAAGTAAAACTAGTGAGCCCCTAGTATCGAATAAAACTAGTGTCTTCAGTTGAAATTTTGCTTGAATAGATGCACATATACGACTCTTTTGCATATGTACAGAGTTTATGTACCTCTATGAATTAGTCTGTTTTCCCTGTTACCTCATTCATGTACTAGTTTTACGTAGTCTTGATGGCGATTAGTTCTTGTGATTTTTTTTTAAAAGATTTCGTGCAGTTTCCAGGGAGCAAGTTTATAGTTTTGACTTAAAATAGTGAGGTTAGTGTAATCAAGACTCTGTGATATTTTGTATTTCGGTGTATTTGTTTTCTATTGCAAACTCTGAGAACTACAATATTCCCTTTTTGGAATATTGTCATGTACCCTGAACCATTAATGCTTTAAATCTTGAAAAGAAATTCTTTCGCATGATTTTCCTGCAGTTTATTCAAGGAATGATTTTAGATTCTCTCCTAGAGCACAACATTTACACAAGGTGGTGGAAGTTCCCCTGACAGTTCCCTTCTGAATATGCGACTGGCTGGCCAAATTGAAGTGCTTCAATTTTATTTTATTTTTTTATGTCATCAACTACCTGCGTACCTATATTATCAGAGCATCTCATGTTGCTCCAGCTGCTGAACTGTCTTCTGTACAAATAATGTTTCTTCATCCCTTTTGGATTTTCCCAATTTCAGTTCTATCGTGAGGCATGAACCAATTAATTATTGTCTAACTCAAAACTAAGTTATATTATATTGGGATTTTCGGAATTGAAAATTGAAATTTAATGATGTGACACGTAGACTCCTATTTCCTGCTGCACTTCTTACTGCATCTAGAATCAACCATTCTTCTTCTGCATATCTGAACTTCCCAAATTTAATTTTCAGTTCCTTTTTCTTATATTTTGTGACTTTGTTGTCAAGTAAAAACTTTTCTTTCAATCCATTGCTGGTTGTGTACATACAGTGATTTGTTAAATATTTTTCTAGTGGCTTCTGTTTGATTTTTGGTAAGTGCTTTCAGTTGCTGTGGTCTTTCTGCTACTCTGAGCTGAAGGAAGCTGATATGCGGCCCTTTCGTCTTGCACAAGCCATTCCTGGGCAAACTAAATCTCTGGAATACGATAGTAGTTTGACGTTTGAGGAGTCTGATCTTGCCAACTCAATGATTTCAGTTACTTGGGAGTGAAGATGCGAGTCCGATGTTTTACTGTGTCTAGGTCATAAAAACTTGCACCATCGAAGAATTTTTGTTTCGACTGCTGAAGCTTTGATCCCATATTTTTATTGCTTGCGTTTGAAGAAACAAAAGTTTGTATGGAATAAAATAGGTATTGTCTATCATGTATATATTCCATACCAGAGCATGGAAGAAGCAATGGGATATTTATATTATGAAATTTTATACATTAGTATATATATTTTTTCTTAAATTGGTATTATATGTTGTTTTTGTTTTTTGGGTTATGATATTATTTGATCAAACGACCAATTTGATCAGTCAAAAGCATAAACGAGTCCATGAATTTGATTCATATGCCCTAATGAGTCGGCATGTTGTGAATGCATATTATCAATCTAAAGCTCAAACAAGCACGCAAATTTGATTGGAATGCTCCAATGGAGCCACTCTCTTGCATGGTACGATAAAAGGTAAATCACACGTCGAATAGAAATGAAAATATTAATCGACATATAAGGTGTTTCAGTTATTGATGTTTAAGAATAGAATCTCAAATCTTAAAATTATACACCGTTGAATGTAAAATGCGTAAATTGTAACGGTAAAATAATAATATTTATATTTACCATGATAGAGTATAAAGAAATGGGAATTAGAAAATTGAGTGAGATTTGGCATCACCATCATAGGATTATAAATTTATATTTTTTACGTTAAAGTAAAAAGCAATAAAAAAAATTTGGTGTCACCATCATTTACATGATGAAGACACAAATGCTAGTGGATGGAGTAGGACTAGGAATAAAGTGTAAAAAGCCACACCTAACTAATATTCATTATTAAAATAAATTAAAAAGACGTTTTGAGTAATTCTGGACAAAAATAAGTCAACATATTTATTATTATTATTTACTATCTTGTAAAGAGAATGTCACAGCAAGTGGTGAAAAATATATATAACCCAACAATCGACCAACATTTTTAAATTGAAAGGTTCGTATATAAAATAATTTAAAATCCTTTAGACGTGTCAAAAAATGATTGAATTGTCCCATTATTAACTAAGTTAAAGCGTCTCTTATCTACTCCAACTATTGTCGACAAAATGTCTATTCTATTTTCTCTATGCTCTGACGATTCATTTGAGATGTAAAGTCTTTCAGTGATATGTTTCGATCTTCTTCCCCATTACTTAAGAGAAAACGAGCAATCGATTCAGGTACGAGATACTATCATTACCATTTTGACGATTAGATAACCAACCCGTAATCGTAATAATTCAATTACAATAACGGAGTTCTACCAACTAAGCTATATCCCTTGAGTCAAGTCAAGGCAATGGCTTCTACTGCTACATTCGAGGTCTTATTGTGGGACTCATCTCTATTTTAGATGAATTTCATTCTAAAGGAAATATATAGTATTATATTTGATGTGGTATGATAACTTATTAAAGGAGCACATAATTGAAAACGCCAAAGATAAAACTATTTATTATTATTATTATTTTTTCAATTGAAAAAGACATCAATTTCATCTCCTGGTTGAGTGAACTACGAGGACTACTAAGCGAAAGACTCGACGAATTAAGTGGATCTTTACCTTCGAATGAAACATTAGGACGAAAAGTACCCACAAGTCTAAAGATGTACAACCATGATGGGATTTATGGAAGGTATTTATTATTGTGGAAATATTTAAAATTAATACGAACATTTTCCAACCAGAATCATTTGTTATTTGTTACGGATTACAATTAGATTTTAATTTAAGTCAAAATTAAACAATCAATATTAACCACAACTTTCATGGGTTCACAACTTTTCAACCATACATTTCAAAAACTTCTATCACAACCTACTAAAAATCTAATTTTAATCGTCACCAAACACTCACTTAATAGAGTTTGAAAAATCTATGGTGCCTTGTTTGTGCCTTGTGGGACTCTTCTTTCGATGATGATGACGACAATCCGGATTTTAGGACGAATCTTTTCTCACTAGGGAGAATAGCGTAATGGTGTACACTACACATTGGTATACTGGGAGAAACTCGAAAGTCGACTATAGAATTTTAATACAAAGAAAAATTGAATACATTTGAAATGAGGATTATTTAAATTAGAGTCGTCTAACCTATCATGGTTATACAAACTTGAATCGTCAGTCTCTCATACCTAATTTCTGTGGCGTCAAGAATAATGTTAAGAAATGGCTGAGAATTTAGATTAATGGATAAAATAAGTTCGAAGGCGGCTTCCTAAAACTGCAATAGCAATAAAGTAGAAACACATGGAAGTTGACTATGATTGATGTTGAGAGTCACCTTGTGTTTTATAAAAACCACCAACATACCTTTTTCGAGGGCAATGGAATATGCCAAACTCTTTTGAATGTAAAGAAGTTATCGAGTTCTCGAACTCAAGTTCCATAATAAGTTCATTTCATCTCTTCTGAGTAACGAGTACGAAAGAGATTACACTTGGCATATAATCACGAGGAGTATGGCTAGGTCAATGAAGTATGAATTTTCGAATTTATGTTTTTTTCTTCTGTAGCTGAATATCATGTCGAGTCTCCTCCAAAATTTGTAGTGTGCTTATTCTTTATAAATAGAACATGTGTTCTCAAGGGATTTTATTTATATATATAAAAAAAAAAAATCCCACAACGTAGTATGTGTGAGACACAGTTAACTTCCGTTAAACGGTAGAAATACCGAAAATAAATAAAAAATTTAGGTCCAGAAAACTACATGGAAAAATGTATTTATATAAAGAGAAATATGCATTAATATTTCTAGCTGGTCAGGGGCGGACGCAGAACTTCAAAGTTAGGGGGGCACAATCGAACTTGTAAAGAAGTTGTGATAAATTTTACAATAAAAAATTTACGTCCAAAAAAATATACTCCATGTAATTTTGCATCCAAAAATTTACATGGGATATGACTTTTTCGGATGTAAAATTTCGAAATTTTATGATGAAAATTATATTGAGAAATTTGTATTACAAAAATAATAAATATTAATGAAATAATTGAATTTAAGACTCATATTTAACTATTTTCGATATCTGTTTGGACTATT
>CAIGRL010044048.1:0-10469 GCA_903798325.1 Fraxinus xanthoxyloides
AAAAAAAAACATGAAAGAAAAATTGAAAATACCTTGTTCGGGGACATTTTTTCTTGACGCAGACGATTTTTGTCTTTTTGATTGAGTTTCTTTAGGGCATTCCTCTAGCTTTCTTTTACTTCTTCTATCTCGTGTATCCTCTATCTTCTTTCCCTTATATCCACCCTTCAATCTAGCCATTATACTTGAGTTTCGGATTCTACAACTATCACAAACTAAATAAAATAAGTTTGTATAGTCGTCGGAGGATAATATACGTTTGAGGATGATATATAGTTGAAATCACTGGAAGTTGGAGATCTATGAACGCAAGTGTAGAAGAATCGTGGATCCATGAAGGGTATGGAGGTTATACGTGAGAATAATGAGGGTTTCAAAAAGAAAGGAAGTGAAGAAAATCCTAAATTTCAAAAACTTAATTTACGGGATACACGCTTCAATGAATTAAAATATTTAATATTTAATTAATATGTTAAATACCTGAAAAGTGGCAAATTAACTTCATCTCTGATTTATGAAATGTAATCTTTAAACACATGTTGCTGTGTAAATTCCACTTAATTTTTTGTCAAGGGTTATAACTTTCATTTGGACCCATTTAAAGTTTCGTTTGAGGAAATGATTATAAAAAATAATTAACAAATGTCAAATAATGAGTCTTAAAGCACTCTAAACATAATTTTTTTTTTTATTGTATAGATATTTTAAAAAGAATTAGTTTATTTAATTATTTTAATAATCGGGTCGACTCCGATTTGACATCGATTCAACTATGTGATTCTTAGGGGTGGGCATGGTCCGGTTCGATTTAGTTTTAAAAAGAACCAAATCAAACTCGAAATTTTCGGGTATTTAGTAAATGAAATCGTCGAGTCTAAATGTAATTATGAAACCGTTCGGGTTTAGTTCGGTTCGGTTCGATTCCGGGATTCCGTATAATAATTAATTTTTTTCATATTACAACAACACTATATTAATTCGACTATGACATATTCAATCTTAACTTTTACAAAATAACGTAGTTCAATTTTCGTGATATCTTTTGCATTTCTTTGTTGAATTTTTCATAGATTTAACTGTTAAAATCACAGAAAGATGAAGATGACTAGTTCACAATAATAGAATGATAGAATAAGAGATTTGCGTAAAATTTAGGTCAATTTGATTAAGTTGAACTTGATTGAAAATCAGAAATAGTAAGATCATATTTTGAGTTTGGACTAAATTAATTAATTAGCAATTTATTTAAAAAAATAAAATAATTTGACTTATTTAAGATAAAAAAATTAAAAAATTAGGGAGATTCAATTTTTATTCTGTTCCTCGGCTCTCGGTCTAGAATTGAGAACCGAACCAAACCATTCGGATCTCAATTCAAATACCTGTTTGAGTATTTAACTTAAGAAATCACTCGATTCGATTCGAGAATTTTGTCCAATCCTAATAATTCTTGAATTTTTTTTCATTTTCCAGGTCAATATTCAATCAATTTTCAAAACATTGACATTAATCGTTCAGATGGGGAATGTTTGTTTTCCAAGTCATACACAATTTTATAAATTATATTGAAGATGAATACGCCGTGAATTAATTGTCATTAGACAAGGTCTTTAATTACATTGTTTATCCTAGCCAATTCAATAAAACAAGAATTTATCATGCCATTAATTTTTTTCATCTTGTACGTACAATCCAACATCGTAATCATAATTTGCCTTTTTCGATTTGTTTTTTCTTATCCTTATTTTTAGTTTTTTAAATTCCTTCGAGTATTGGTATACCCTTGCATTTTACACTAATATCTACATTAACATATTCATATGTACAACTAAACGATGGTATTGCTTTTAATTAAACTAGGATTAATGCTACTTGTACCTATTATAAACACTACAACAAAAATAGCTTTTTACGACATATATTTACGGCGTGCAATTGACGCTTGCTGTAAAAAGCGACTTTTATGGCGTGCAAAAAAAAAAAAAAGTGCCGTAAATAATCAATTGCATAAACTATTTACAGCGTACATTCTTTACACGCCATAAATGATCAATTACCTACACTTTTTTATGGCGTGCAGCTGAACGCCGTTAAACTCATTTACAGCATGCATTTTAACATGTTGTAAAAAGTAAGATACTTTTTACGAAGTGCAGTTGAACTCCGTAAAACTCATTTACGGCGTTCCATAGACGGTGTACTCTGGACGCTGTAAAAGGTACACCACTCTTTATGGCATAACTTTATATGTCGTGCGGCCACACATCGTAAAGAGATTTTTACAGTATGCATTGCATGTCGTAAAAAGTACATTTTTTTGTTGTGAAATAATAAATTAAAGGACGAGAGAAATATAAGATAGGAATAGAAAGTCAAATGAATGCAGTAAAAAGTATATTTTATTGTAATGAAGTAATAAATTAAAGGACGAGAAATATAAGATAAGAATAGAAAGTCAAAACTCAGTGTGTATTTTTATCGAAATCAAAGTCCAGTATTTATAGGTTCCAAATAAGACTTACAAGCATAGTAGAATAGACTCTTCAAGAGTAAGATTCAATAACTATCAATAGTTATCTCATAATTTTACAACATTTGTATATATTCCCTCTCATGATAATATCGTTTGAATTATATGCTTCAAATATATTAAATCCTTCAAGTATAACATAAATAATCATGCTAAATGAATTTGGTTATAATCGCGTTTCAAATTTCATGTATTGTCTGAATAACAAGATATGAACTTGTAATTGCATCCATTACAGTCTTTGAAATTTTTTATTATGCTCAGAGTCGTGCATTACATGACACTTTCATATTTCTCATTTACTCTTAGCATAAGTATGCACCTTCAAATTTTATGACTGCGTATACAAAAACTTCAATTTTTTCTAGTAAATTCAATTTAACTAGGATCGCATGATTTTACTAAATCAATAATTTCTTCTATCGATATGCTTTAACGAATTTATTTCAATTCCTTGTTATTTATAATGTGATTTAGTACATCATGTACAAAATAAATTGTCGACAACTTTTTCTTTTCATTTATATTTTTTCTCATATTGAGATAAACTTTATTTTCAATATTTCAAATACTTGAACTTGTACTGAGATTTTATACTTAGTTATGTTTAAATGTTTTCCAAGAGTATAAGCCTCCTAAATGGACCATCTTTCTCACTTGCTCAATTTCTTTTAAAGATTTTTCTTTATTAAAATTGAATGTATTCACCTTCACGCATGCCATTAATATATTAAATATAATGTTAACGAATTGTCCTCCCATGACGCCCATTTATTTGGAGCATTTAAAACTGATGTTTGATATATTATTGATCTCTTTAATTAGTAAATGCATTTAAATTAATTATTTTCAAATATCTGATTTGAATTATCATTTTTGAGGATCTAAAAAAATATAGTGATTCATTATGAATATAATTTTCAACTTAATTCTTCCCTCTTATGCTGAGAGAATCGTAATCCGTGTTAAAAAATATCATCCGTTAAAGTTTAAGACATTTTTATAAGGGTTCAAACAAAACATGTTTTCTTAGCATTCTTTAAGCACATCTCAAAGCATTATGATGATCAATTGTACATATATTGTACTAACAAAATAACTACATGAAAAATTGTACTCTAACTATAAGCTAAATATAGTAAGAAAAACCATGGTGTTGATATGATGCAAATGGCATCCTACATAGAACTCGCAAGCACTTTGTTCTCAATAATAATAGTTTAGAAATTAATTAAAGGCGTTTAATAAATAATATTATTAAATCATTTATCCCCATTCCAAGTAACACCTATTAAAGAAACTTAAAAACTTTAATTAATGAAATGAATTAATAAAAGATAACCTAAAGAAATAGAAATTACATTTCAAATACTAGTGAGGTATTTATCCCTTGTGTCACACCTGAAAATAGTAAGAACCTTGCCTAGGCAAATCTATAAGCACAACTCAAGGCTGTTATTCGTTGAGAAAGAGAAAACCTTAGTATGGTGATTTGAGATTACGGATGATCGATTTGTCAACTCGGAAGGCCTTGGCCAGTAAATCATCATTAATAGATGGATCTGATCCAAAAACAGTATTAGCAATGGGAATGACACCAGGATTCTGGCTGCTCAAGAAGGCAATCGTCACAGCATTCCCATGCCCAACATTTTGTTGAAAGTGAATAAGCCCAAATGGGAAGACAAAAACATCACCCTTTTTAACAACTTTCATAAACAGCTTGTTTTCTGGATCCGAGGTGACGAATCCGACAAGTACTTTCCCCTCCAACACTGTCAAAATTTCCGATGCCCGAGGGTGTCGATGGGGAGGAACAATGCCACGTGATGCATAGTCAACTTTTACGGTGGAGATGCCTAGAGTGTTGAGGCCGGGAATTTCATTCACGGTCGGCCGGTTTACGAAGGNGTCACAGCATTCCCATGCCCAACATTTTGTTGAAAGTGAATAAGCCCAAATGGGAAGACAAAAACATCACCCTTTTTAACAACTTTCATAAACAGCTTGTTTTCTGGATCCGAGGTGACGAATCCGACAAGTACTTTCCCCTCCAACACTGTCAAAATTTCCGATGCCCGAGGGTGTCGATGGGGAGGAACAATGCCACGTGATGCATAGTCAACTTTTACGGTGGAGATGCCTAGAGTGTTGAGGCCGGGAATTTCATTCACGGTCGGCCGGTTTACGAAGGACCCCAAGGGATTTGATGTGTTTCCAGGTTTATGTAGTCCTTCGAAGAAGAAGTGATCAGCTGTTACCTTTTTAGGGTCTAGACATGCATGACCATTCACTCTCACTGCATTACAACACACGAAACAAATAAGTTTTACATTAAAAACCATAGAAAACAAGAAAGAAAATGTGGCATCAGTGACGAGAAATTTACGAACCTGTACTATCGAAGTCTGCTACGCAGAAATCTTGAAGCGGGCTTGGTTCACCAGCGTGGACGAGTGTCCAACCAGTGACAAGAAGACTGATTAGGATTAACAAAATATTTTCCATTTTTGTTGAACTTTGAGTTACAACTAACAAATTTTGAAGAGAATTAGATATATATTGATGTGGTGTGATTAATGGCATAAGAACCCCATATATATATATATAATAAACGAACAGTAATATGACAGCTAATGTTAGAGATTTACAGAGAAGACGAAGTCATGAGCCTGCCGTCCATGCTTCGATCCTATGTTTTTCAATATTAAGAAAGAAAACGAAAAAAACACACACAAAACTGTATATGAATTGTTCAACTTGGAGCATGAAAAATTACGACTCAATCATAGATAATGAAGGCCGAAACATAGATTTATTAAAATTTAATATAGTGTTCAACATATTTGATTGTATGTATTGTACGTGATGAAGTCCACGTTTGGCACATAATCTTTAAAATTAATTTTTTTTCCTTGAATTTAATTTATTAAAATAATTTTGTACGTGATCCCATAATTTTTTCCTATTTTCTGAAGTGATATTCTTCAAAAAAATCACTTTTCACAAATTCTATTATCAAAAAATCCATATCATATAGACCCTAAGAAATTGAAAATTTGTTAATTATATAGTACAACACTCTTTATACTATGTTGTTGGTATCAAACATCACAAGGATATTGTAACTTTTTGAATTAAAAGTTGCACTTCGATAATTTAATTTATTTGTTTTAAGATGAGTCGACATTAGTTTTCTATATATATCATTGTCTCATTTGTTGTCCATCAATCGAGTTTTGGTACATTCTCATAATTCTCGGCTGTTAAAATTTAATGGCTACGTAATTCTTCGAGTAAGAAAAAATATAAAAAATACTTTGTCTAGATTCAATTTGAGGCACTTACTTGTTCGGATGCGAATGTTCGTTGTCCAAGTCATCTGAAATACGTAGATATTGTAAAGTATATATGAGATAGAGATGGATATGCCGTATAAATTAATGGTCATTAGACAAAGTCCTCAGTTACAACCCATGCATGCAAAGCTAACCATTATTTTTGTCTTGGACGTAAAATTCAACCATGTATCGTATGTAGGGTTAATTCTTGACCTTTTCAACTTGTTCTTTATTTGACTTGTTCAATTATACGAATTGAAAAGGTTTGCTGATTTATTAACTTATTGAACATGCTTTAGCTTTTTAATCTCTCCAGTACAAAACTCGTTCAAATTTTCAATGCGTAATAAAAAAAAACAACACTCATTCGTGGATGACATATAGAAGAAGAACAAGTATGTTGAAAATATATGCGTGACATATTTTACATATCTTAAAGATTTACTTTCTTAATATACGTTACTGATTTTTAATTTGTCTAACAATTTGTCCTGATTGATTGGGATGGTAAGCTGACTCGTCTAGAATATTTAAGCTAAGAATTTTATTGGTTTCCTTATATAATCTCTGATTTCGTGATAAACAAGTATGGTTCGTATATTCTAGATATTTAAATTTGTTCAGAAGGAAAATATAAGGATGTGATAAATTAAATTTGTCATTCCTTATAAATCTTACTAATTTTCTTACCGCTTTTATTACAGATTATAATTAATTCATTATTTTAATGATTAATTTACCTATAAGTAATATGAGAAATTAAGAAATGAATTAAGCTTTGAACAATAATTTTCGTCTGTATTCAACTATGCTTAGGCACAATCGATCAACTTCAAGAAATCATACAGTTCATGATGCTTCATTGATAATTTAAAAAGCAAATATTTTCTTCCAACTTTTGAAGAACTCAAAAACATATTGGTGACCCAATTACAATCCCATCTTTTGATCAAGTTACTTGGCGCGAAGTTAGAAATAAGGGTTCTTAGTCCAAGTACTACAATAGGAAAGTAGTGATAAAGTAGTGACGAAAGGAAGATGTTATTAGTTCTTTTGATTGTTATTTTGTTCATTTTATTATGAAATTACAAAAATCGGATATTATATTCAATTTTTTTTTTTTTTTTATCAAAATTATTAATGGCTTGCTTGACCCGTGGCATGATGCCCGCGAATGTTTCTTTTCAAGGTTTTACCATATTATATCCAATCTTCATGTTTAACGTTGTTAGTTAATTTTCATATTTATTATGCTGCAGTCACGAACACAATATTAACCTGTACGTGGGAGTCAAAAACATTAAAATTGATATTAGCAAATTCTGACTACTTGTCTCTCTAGAGTTTTAAGGTTAAATTAAATTAATTTTTAAATAATCTACATTTTAGAACTTTCAAAGTATAAAGTTTTAATAGGTATCCACTTTGTTGCCAATGGAATTGTCAGAATTTGGAGTGACACTAATTCTATTGGGAATTTAATTGGTACTTCTATTGGGAGTTGATAGTAGTGGAAATTACATCATATCATAATTTTAAATTTTAAATTTCAAAATTCAAATTCACAAGCTTTTATTTCAAAAATCAGATGATAATTAAAATTTTAATTATTTAATTTTTAAAATAGTAAAATTAAAACAAATAAACCCCCCAATCCTAAATATATTTCGTCCCCACATTTCTCTCTCTCTCAACCACTGGAAAGGAGAAGCTCCACTGCACGACGATGAACTCGGATGCTGGGGCGAATTTGGTTGCCCCGTCGATGTTGGTCTGGTATGAATCTCCGATTTGGGTGACATTTTGCGAGGTTCGGGGTTCGACCTTTAGTGATGGATTTGGTGTGGGAAGAAGGTTATGGGAGGTTTTTCGTAATTAGGTAAAACACTCAGTTAGTTGATTGGTGAAATTTGGGTTTATTTCGAATCTACCTCTGTTTTTTCTCTTCATCTTATTTGTTGTGGTGTTGAATGCAATTGGTACGATGTGGTAGTGGTGCGGCTGTGATTTTGGTGGTGGTGATGGCAGTGAGTTGTTGGTGGGCGATTCGTGCTGAACGATGATTGCTGATATATGGTTCTTGTGCGCTGTTTTGTATGTATGTAAACGTTTGTGTGGTGGTACGGTTAAAGTGGTGGCGACGGCGATGGTGAAGTAGTGGTGATTCTGGCGACGACGGTGCAGTGGCGATGGGTCTAGACGGTGTTGGTGTTGCTAGTAGATGTTGGTGGCGATGGGTCTGTCAAGGTGGCAGTGGATGACTCGACGATGAGGTGGTGCTTTTATGTGATGCGTTGATTTGTTTGAGATGATGTTGCTCGAGAGGTGGTGGTTCTGGCGGCAACGGTGGCGGTGCTGCTGCTGGAGGGAGTGATGAGATGATGATATCAAGTTTTAGAGGTGGTCACAGATTATTTGATCGTTTGTGCCCATTAAATTGATTAATCTGTGACCGATAAAGAATATTTGACCAATGAAAAATATTAATTGTGACCAAAAATAATGTGTGACCTAAACAATTGTTAATTTGTAACTGATAATTTGATAATTTGTGACCGTCTACTAAATTGTGACTTATAATATTTTTGACCGACGAATAAGTTGTGACATGTAATTTTTTTTATTTGTGACCGATAAAAAAATTGTGACTTATAAATTTTTTGAATTGTGACCATAAAATAATTTGTAATGTATAAAATTTTTGATTTGTGATTGTAAAATAATTTGTGATTTATGAAATTTCTAATTTGTGACGGATGAACAAATTGTGACATAAATTTTTTGAATTGTGACCGTAAAATAATTTGTGACATTTCAATTTTTTATTTGTTACCGATGAACAAATTGTGACCTATAATTTTTGTGAGTTGTGACCGTAAAATAAAGTATGACATAAAATTTGTAATTTATGACTAAATTATATGAAATTGTGACCTTAATATATTTAATTAATAAAATATATTTAATTTATTTATTTATAAATATAATTGAAAAATATATGAAATTTTAAATTTTAAACTTGATGTCTTAAATTTGAAATGGGCAAAACTTAAACTCTTAATTTTGATTTTTTCCCTTGATAGTATGACTTGAAGAGTTCTTTAAAAAGTCCAGAATGGATAAGGAGAAAGTTTCGCGATTTTGGTAGTTTTTTCTCTTATATTCCAACTCAAATATTCGATTATTTATTAAACCTATTATATTAGGATTCCACTTATATTAGACTCGTCATTGTATTATATTCCTATAGTGTGTTAAGGATTCTTTGATTATAAATATGTGGTGTACAACACACGCATCAGATTGACCAATTATCCAACTTATTAGTTTGGTCCAGAAAGATTCTTTGTAATCCCCCATTATTAATTATTAGTGAACTTTCATCCTCTAACCATGGTTTTTCCCGTCTTGAATTTCCACTTAAATCTTTTATTTTTGTTCTTATTTTTCATATTAAATATTCTCGTTTTATTCTTAACAAGTTGTAACAAAGCAAACGGTATTCGTTTAATTTCATAACAAGTGTTATCAAAGCTAGGTTCGACGTTCCGGAAAGAGCCAGTTTGGTTTTGCTCGGCTCAGTTCGGGCTCAAAAAAGCTCGTCCTTGTTTTGCTCGAGTCAAGCCCGAACTTCGAGTTTCGCTCGTGACTCGAATCAGCTCGGCTCCTTGACATGGCTAATTCACTCTTTACGCATGCCATTAATATATTAAATATAATGTTAATGAATTGTCCTCCCATGACGTCCATTTATTTGGAGCGTTTAAAATTGATGTGATATATTAGTGATCTCTTTAATTAGGAAATGCATTTAAATGAATTATTTTCGAATTTCTGATTTGAATTATCATTTTTGAGGATCTAAAAATATAGTGATGCATTATGAATATAATTTTCAACTTAATTCTTCCCTCAAATGCTGAGAGAATCGTAATCCGTGTTATGAAATATCTTCCATTAGAATTTAAGACATTTTTATAAGGGTTCAAACAGAACATGTATTCTTAGCATTCTTTAGGCACATCTCAATGCATTATGGTGATCAATTGTACTATCAAAATAACTACATGAAAAATTATGCTCTAACTATAAGCTAAATATAGTGAGAAAAGCTTCGATGTTGATATGATGCAAATAGCATCCCTAGATAGAACTCGCAAGCACTTTGTTCTCAATAATAATAGTTTAGAAATCAATTGAAGGCGTTTAATAAATAATATTGTTAAATCATTTATCCCCATCACAACTAACACTTATTGAAGAATTTAAAAACTTTAATTAATGAAATGAATTAATAAAAGATAACCTAAAGAAATAGAAGTTACATCCTCCATCTAGCATTCTAGTTGAAATGCTAGTAAGGTATTTATCCCCCGTGTCATGCCTGAAAACCTTGCCTAGGCAAATTTAAAAGAACAACTCGAGGCTGTTTTTCATTGAGAAAGAGAAAACCTTAGTACGGTGATTTGAGATTTCGGATGATCGATTTGTCAACTCGGAAGGCCTTGGCCAGTAAATCATCGTTAATAGATGGATTTGATCCAAAAACTGTATTAGCAATGGGAATGACACCGGGATTCTGGCTGCTCAAGAAGGCA
>CAIGRL010044072.1:0-11178 GCA_903798325.1 Fraxinus xanthoxyloides
CCCAATGGTAGAAAATATTATCATTTTAATGGACAATTTCCATAAAAAAAGAAGTCAAACGGATTTCAAACTTTTAACATTTTCCATGAAAAATTATACCAATCAAACACACTTAATTACAATTCACTGTAAAACATTTTTTAGGAAAATCTTTTCCCTGTAAAACATTTTCTTTCTACCCATTTTTCACCCTTGCAATCAAATGGACCCTTAGTGCTAATTATTTCGTTCAAGAAGAGATCTGGATGATGGACAAAGAGTAATTTTGAGGTTGGGCGTGCCTAAATACTGCTTTTAATGCGATTAAGGCATGTTTGGTAAGATTTGTAGGACAATATTATTCTATCATATAAAAGTTTGCTTATCATACTAATTTGTCTTTTTCAACATTGCATACCAAACATACCCTTAAAGAGTTAAAGTATATCGACCTAGTTGTACATACTTGAAAATTTTTAAACGGGTAAGCCGGCCAAGGTTTAACAGCTTCCCTGGTGGAACAAATTTAGGCATTTGGGATTTTTTTTTTTCCTTCTTAATTTTGTCAACTTTTGTGAGAGCTCGCCTCTTTTTCGATAGGTTGAACTAGCCCCGACTCGATAAAAATGTGGATCGTACACAGATCACCCACGCAATCGCCATAACTAAGCACGTCTCACTTTATGTTTCTAACCGCAGCCTATATTTATGGCAAATCTCTCTAACTTTGAGAAACTTGTAAGCATATTTCATACAGATTCCTGGAAGAGTTTCAGTTTTTTCTTATCAACAATCAAAAGCATCAATCCTTTTGCACAACCAAACACATAAAATATGTAAATAAATAAATTAAATAAAATATGACATTAAACACAGTTTGAAAGCCATAATTAAGTCCATAATGTTATAATTATAACTAGTGAGATTGTCATAATTACTCGGGATTTTTTTTCAAGAAAATGGCCATGTGGAGTCATATTTTGATGAGGTAAGCACACAGTTTTAGTAACCACCTAGATTTGCAAAGGTATACATTTGTGTCTCGAGACATTGGCACATTCAAGTTAGACAAATCACTTCAAGAAAATTATTTAGAAAAATATTCAGCAGTAGCTTTTAATCTCAAAATTTGCTTTTAACTTCTCAAAAACCTTACCAAACTAGCTCTTAAATAAGATTCAACGTTATAGTGAATAGGATTTTGACTTCTTTTTTCTCCTTTCACATTGTCAAATATACACTCCACTAACCAAAAAGGCTGTGTAAGTTTCGCATCACATGTAAATCTGGTGTAAATTAAAATCAGATTTTAAGTAGATTGTGATTGAAGTTTTTAAAACATGTTGTTAAAAGATGTGAAACCCATGTACGTATTTGATGTTGATTGTTTGACTTTGATTTAGATTAAAATCAGATTTTAATCCGGCTCAAACATGCCTTGAGATTTCTCTAATCTCTATAAACAACATACTTTTCTAGTTCTTATGCTAAAGTAGAGAGAAGTAGAAATATTAAGACTTGAATTACGATTTTAAAAGGTTAATCTTATTAAAAAAAGTAGTTTAAGATTTTATATGTTCATCTATCGGATTTATCGCTTAACTATAGTAAGTTCAATGCTGTGTTTACAAGACATGAGATAACATGCAAAATTTTGAAAATAGTGTGAAATAAAATAGCATGAAGAATATGATCTTTAAGGATCAAACATGATTGTAAAACTTAAGCATTTATAATTTAGCAACCGACAATGTTATTAACTGAGAAAAACAGCAGATCCACAAACAAACTCAGGTGGCTGCTATTCACTTCCATCAAGGCAGCATAGCGAGCCATCAGAACAGAAAACGAAAAAAATTGTGAATAATTCAATCTTTTCCCATGGAGCGTCTTCATTATGGTGCGATCGGTTCAAGATCCTTAAGTAGTCCAACCACTTGTTGCATACTCGGCCTCTTTGAAGGAAGTTCGGCAGTGCATAGATATCCAATCTTCAAAGCCTCGACCATTTGTTGCTCAGATTCTGCTCCATTGATTTTTGGATCAATAGCTTGTGATCCCTTGTTTCCCCTTACTAATCCTCGTACCCAACTTACTAATGTGGCATCTTTTTCCTCGGGATAATAATCTCCAACGGGCCTTTTCCCGGTAATTAGTTCAAAAAGAATAACTCCAAATCCATAAACGTCATATTTTGGTGTTGGGGGCTGTGAGGAACCAGTTTCTGTCTGAAGAAACTCTGGTGGCACATATCCAATTGACCCTCGTGAATGTTCACCCTCGAGGTCATTCCCGAAAATTCTAGCCAGTCCAAAGTCTAATAATCTTGGCTCCAAGTTCGAGTCAAGATAAACACTGCTTGCTTTGACATCTCTGTGAATAATGGGAGGCGAGCAGCCATGGTGAAGAAATGCAAGTGCGCGAGCTGTACCAAGTGCAATTTTTTGCCTAAATCTCCAAGTCAATATTGACGCTTCCGATCCAACATTTTGTATCACATTATTTTCATTTTCTTCACACGTGTCGGAGCTCCAGTCTTCTGCAGTTTGAACACCGAGTGGCAAATCATAGAGTAAATTCTGCAGATTTCCATTCTCCATGCAATCATAAATTGCAATCCTTTGGTCTCCAGCCAAGCAATATCCAGTTAGCGGAACAAGATTGGGATGCTTAATTCGACCAAGATACTCAAGTTCTCTTGCAGCTTCTTGGTCAGTCATGGTCGAACCATGGACCAAAACTTTAACAGCAATAGGAATTCCACCCTGTAACAATCCAGCATAAACAGGCCCAAACCTCCCTTCAGCCAACAATGTGCTCCGATCAAAATGAGAAGTTGCAGACAGAAGGTCAGCAAATGTGAAATTAAGCAGTGGCTTCTCAAATATTACCACCGGTACGGATGTTGCTTGCTTAACATCAGCTACCCAAGTAGTCGAATCAGTCTGGAATGAAAAGGGTCCAGACATGGTTTGTTCTTCTTTACAGGAATTTTGTTTAACAGCCCACATTCTGGTTCTTCTGCGACAACCAAAGGCTAAAAAGAGCAACCCTAAAAGTAAACAAACCGTGGAGAGGGTAAGAGCCAGGGCAAGCTCAAGTCCCCTATGTTTCGGAGCTTTTCTTTTAAAGAAAGCTGGATTTGCAGCAATTGGGCAGCTGTTCACTGACCCAATGAAAGCCACTTGAATGGTTTCTGGAGAGATTTCTGAGGCACAAAAGCTTAGTTTGTTATACGAGAAATTGAAGCTCACCATCTCCTGAAGCTTTTGTAAGAGCATCAAAGGGATCTCTCCAGTTAGATCATTGTAAGAAACATCTAGAACTCGAAGATTTTTGGTATTGAACTGAGGAATATGGTTGCTGAGGTGGTTCTTGGAAAGATCGAGCGTTCTCAAACTACTCATTTGTGATATGATACTCGGAATTCCACCAATCAAATTAGTTCCAGACAAATTCAGATATTCTAAATTGTAGAGCATATCAATTTGCAAGAATGGTTGTTTGATAAATCTATTGTGTGCAAGATTAAGGTGTTTCAGATTTTCAGCAAGTTTTAAGTCAGTGGAAAAGTGCCCACTAAACTGATTCTCTGAAAAATCCAAATAAACCAATCTCGACCAATTGAAGCTGGAAGTGAAATTTACCTGAGAAATTTGGCCTTGAAATTGATTACTGCTCAAATCAATCACCTCCAGTGGTCCTTTAAAGACACCAACAACAGAACCCTCAAACAGATTGCTTGAAAGATTAAGATAACTGATCAATGCCATCCCTGAAAAATCCAAATCCTGACCTCGAATCTCATTTTCAGCCAGATTCAAGAATCTCAACTTAGGCAATGCAGCACCTAATCCACTAGGAAGAGAGCCATTAAGCTTGTTTCCAGAAAGATCAATGGAAACCATCGACCGGCATTGTAAAATCCCCAATGGTATAAATGATTCAAACCCATTTGTACTGAGATTAAGAACTTGCAGACTGATTAGGGAGCTTATGGCTTCAGGAATACTCCCAGAGAAATTATTAAAAGAAAGATCCAAACTTTGAAGTTGCCCAAAATTCCCTATGTTGCTGGGGAGAATTCCAGAAATTTGGTTAAATGAAAGATTAAGATTCTTGAGTGAATTCAAACTCCAAAAATCAGAAGACAGACCAGTAATTTTGTTATTGCTTAGATCCAAAAATTCAAGATTTTTCAGTTTTCCAATGGTGTTGTCAGGAATTACACCATATAAATCCAAACCAGAACCTTCCAATTTAACAACATATTCTCCTTTGGCATCACAAAACACCCCTTTCCATGAACAAAAAGAGCCAGAAAAATCATATCCTTCGGTGGAATTGACGCCCATTCTTCGCAAGAAATCATAGATAAAGAAATCATCTGCATTGGGATTTTGGGAAACAAAGGACCTAAAGAACAGACTGAGAATCAAAATAGAATTAAAGAAACTGAAACCCATTTTTGGATAAGGTCTATAAGATAGAAAAACAAATTGAACTCCTCCTCCCAGTCTCTCACTTTTACAGAGCTTCAACACCACCAATTTTGCAGCATAAATTCTTCTTCTGTGTCTATTTTCTGGCTTCTGCAACACCCATTAATCCATAACATAATAAAAAACGAAAACGAAAAACGAGACATGACATCACAAATACTCGACCATAACCACCACCACACAAACTTCAGGGTTCACGAGAATGCTATAAAGTGAATTCTTTTTTTTTTATATTTTTGGATTTCAGAATCCCGAGAAGTATGAAATTAACCATACAAATACAAATGGGATTCTAGAAATGATTTAAGATTTAGTCTGAAGAGAAGAGAAAGGACTTGACTACGTGATTTAGTCTGGGCTTTTGCAGGTTTTAACGCGGCCAAGACAGAACAATAAAACAAAATCCAACTGAATAGTCTTTGTCTGTCTTAAACAAGCTCAAAATTTCTGCATAAACCTCCCAATTTTAGCATGAAAACATGGAATTTAACGAGAAGCCTGGAGGTGGCTGCTATAAATTACCCTGTAAAGATATAGACAGGCAATTTCTTAAAAAGGATCAAGAGTACCCTGAAAAAATAAAATTAACATTTGAAAAAATAAATACAAGAAGACTTTGGATGTTTGGTCTAGCTACGGCATCTCCAATGGCAATTTATATTTGGGCCCTGTTTGGTACAGCTTAAAATTCAATTAAAATTGAAAATATGGCCGTTATTGGGTCCCACCCATCTAATAAAAGTCAACAATAACGGCTATATTTTCAATTTTAATCCGATTTTAATCTCTACCAAACACCCTCTTAATATTGCTACTACACAGTATTAGATAACACTACAAAGAACAAATTTTTCCCCTTTTATTTCATGACTGAAGCCATTGAACCTCTACACTCTTAGGGCCTGTTTGGTACGGCTTAAAATCCAATTAAAATTGAAAATATGGCCGTTATTGGGTCCCACCCATCTAATAAAAGTCAACCATAACGGCTAGTTTTTCAATTTTAATCCGATTTTAATCTCTACCAAACACCCTCTTGGTGTAAAACATCGTACTCCAAATAAATATCAAATATAATACAATTTTTAGTGTAATGAATAGTTTTTCATTTAAACCCATTTTGTAACTGCTCACATTTTAGAAAAAAATATTTCTTTCATCTATACCCTTATTTAATATTTTAGTATTCATGAATTTTAATTGATTCAATAATTATATTAATATGATGGTTATTTTTATTTTTTATTCTAATCAATTAATAAGTAATAGTTATTTCAACATATAAATTTAAATTGTTCATTAAAAAGTCAAAAGCTATAAACTTGATAATAAATTAGTACTATTTTAATAAATCTAATATTTTACTTCATTAAATATAATTAATGATCTTTGTAATAATAAAATTTGGTATAAAATAATTTAAAATAAAATTTTTCGTGATGTTGAATGATTTATACCAAATTTGTGGTAATTCCCAAGGCTTAAATTATCTTATCTTGTCATGAGTTATCTAATCTAAAGAGCTAGTCAATCCAAAATCCAACTTGTCAAATGTCAAGTTGTAAGGTTTGGTCCAATAAAATCTCTACTTCTACTTAAAATTATTTTTTGTATAAAATAAAATAAATAAATTATTAACAAAATTATTGTAATAAAGAATTAAAGAGAACTTTTTCCTTCTTGATTTCTAAAAATGTCATTTAAAAATAAGCAATGCTATTTTAGCATAATTGATGCTAAACACCATTTTAGGTATCATTAATCGATTAAATTATTTTACAAGCAAGGACACGAGTTTTATTTGAAAATGATTTATCATTTAAAGACATACAGACTAATAGTATTTGTGGTACTATATAATATTATTCTTTGAAAATTCTTTGAAAATGAATTGATTGGTTAGCAATTCAACGCTTCGTGTATACGCATTACATACACCATATATACATATGTACACGCATGGAGAAATTATCTACTAAACATTATTACTTAGCTCATGAATGGTCAATTCAACAAACCCAATTTAATATGTAGATTATCTTTTGTGACGTTAATTATTTTGACATTTTAAATACTATATTCAAGATGATAAAACAATTAAATTAAAGTATTAAAATATCCCATTACTGCTTATGGATACTTAAATAACATTATTCTAAAGAAAAAGGGTGGTTTTAGATGGAAAATTCAATGATGATGAGTTAGTGCATCGTTCATCATTTTTTATGATACAAGTTGAATTATTTGCCATAATTGATTTTTCTCAACAAAATGCAGCCCAAGTCATAAGTGATTATGATTATGTATTTTAGAATTCGTATATTGATTGATGTCACTTGTATAAGTGATTATGATTATACACCATCTTTGTTCATATTGGAAGAATTTAAAAAGTAGTTGTACATATGGCAATGGGGCGGGACACGGGGTCGGGACCTGCCCTGTGTCCCGCCCCACATTAGACGGGGCGGGTTCGAGGTACGGACTTGCCCCATTTCCTGTCCCATTTATTTATTTTTTTAAAAAAAATTCTAATTAACTATATTTTTTCTAATTTGTAGTTGACTATTTTCTTTTTATTCTTCACGGGACAGGTTTGGGGCACTTCGGGCTGGACACTTCCTCCCCGCCCCGCCCCACCAACCCGTTGCGGAGGGTTTTTTTCGCCCCATTCGAGACGGGGTAGGACGAGGCGAGTTTTTTTGTCATCACTAGTTGTACATGATTTTCACACTATTACAATATTCTTGAATTCTTTCTCAAAGTTTTTTCTTGTAACTTTCATAATAGCTTCTAAGAGATTGTGTCTTTTGAGATGCGGCTCATTGAATGGTTATAATCCTTACGTTTAAATGATATGAATTGCTTAATGAATGTATGCTGGGAGTTTATTATTTTATACGCTAAATCTGTAATCATATTTATTTTAATCTTATCTTTACTTGCATCTATAAAGCATATTTTGTCCTTGTTTGGTCTCAATTTTTAAAAAATCATTTTTTCCAAACTCATTTCAATTGTTAAGGGATAAAATTCCACATCGAATAAAGATGAAAATATGGACCAATTTATAAGAGTGGACTACTCCTCTTAACAATATTGACATTTTAAAATGAAATCTCAAATTTTAACTTGGTATCGAGTCCGTTAAGTTCAACGAGCAATTCGATCCGATCAAAATTCAAAAAAATTGAGTACGCGAATTTCAAGATTCGTCTGTTCAAACGAGCCACCATCTTGTGAGGACATGTTGAGGGATAAAATCACACATCGAATAAAGATGAGTTACTCATCGAATATAGACCAATTTATAAGAGTTTGAGTTACTCATCTTAACAAGGTTGACATTTTAAAATGAAACCCCAAATTTTAACATTAATCACATATTTTATGAAACTCATAAATTTTATTGACTTTTCAAGTACACATTTTAACAACTTGTATTAAAATTTACTAAAAAAAAATATGATTTTTAGCCAAATAAAATTGGGGCAATCTCTTGAAGTAATTTTTTCTAGGTTGAGGTTGGAGTTTCGACGAATTCGAGACATGTCATGCAAAGGATTTGAAGTTTTTCATCGAATGAGATCGAGAATTGAACATTATCTATCAAAGAGCGAGAGGCAGCAAGTGACTAGATTCGAATTTTCTAAAGCAAATAAGAAATTAAATAAAGGCCTAGACTCACCTAGTCGTGGATGGTGCAATCCACCTTCATAAGAATCACAACCTTAAGCTGGTGGATAGAACCTAACAAAAGGAAGACAAGGTAAAAGTAGTAAGTTGACTTTCCTTCAAAACTTTGTAAAATTTGGCACAAATGTAAATTTTATTTATGTTATCCTTCTTTTACTTTCCTAAAGTGCAGCATTTATCTCTTCACTTTTATGGCTATTCAACCAAAAAAGTTGGTTAAAATTCCTTCCTTCCTTTTTTGACGATTCTCCACTCTTTTATGATTTAAAAATTGAAAATATAGAATATATTCTTCCATATTTATGAAAATTATTCTTGAAATATATTGTTTTGTTTTAATAATCAACAAGAAAATCTCTAAATATGTGAATTATTTTTTCTGTTTATTCTCAATTAATTAAGATCAAAGAAAACCCACTAAACAAAATATTTAATCCCCACTTGTTAGGTCAAAAGTGAAATCTACTTGGGTTTGAGATAAAAAAGTGGAGACAGTTGTATCTTGCCTCGCCATACTCGAATTTTAACATTTTTGTCTTTAATATTGTCGAGTACTTTTGAATCTACCTTGTGCTATAAAGCCTTCTTAGTGTAGAAGGTGCCCACAATCATTGTCGATCCTTCTCTCTTTAATTAGAGGTCACCGAAAAATGGAGAAGCAAAATAGGGAGTCGAGATCGAGAAGATCTTGGTCCAAGTCCATGACAATACACTCCTACGCATTGACATGGACAGTTCAATTGCAACCCAAGAGCGCGATTTGTCCAATAATAAATGTTATTACTTAACCGTACGATAAAAATAATGCACCAACGTGTGTATTCGGCCTTAGATGAAAAAGAAATAAAAGTTTAGGGACTAATTCGAAACCATAAAAACCAAGAGTGTATTCGGCCTGAATATGGGTCTCTGCTCTGTTATTGGCCCATATTAACCAAGAGAATGTAGAAGCTGCCATTGCCAAGGATTGTTACCTGGAAAACCGTATAATTTCTTCAATCAAACAGCACTTTCACTTAAAAAGGCCTTTTTGAAACATGATCACAAGTACCACAGCATAATGTTCTGAGAAAATGGTGGTCAGCAGTTTGATTTTCACAATAGCCTTTGACCATATTAAACTAACAAAATCTCCTAAAGGGCAAAAAGGAGGGGTGAAAATTCAGAAAAAGGGGAAAAAAATCTTACGAACTTCAACACTATTCACCATCATCATCTTCTACACATTTAAATAATCAACGTTAGTTTTTGTTTTTATTATCAAAATTTTATGATTTTACGAATGTGTTCTTTGATAATCACATTCAATCTTAATAAAATTCATGAATTTATGCTTTTAACGTATGATTGAAGATAGATATTTTGTTAGAATCGAGGATAGCGTTGATTTTGGTGACTTTTTGGGATAGTACTATATGAAAATGGCGAACTTTGTTGTGCTTATAGCCGTCTGGAATACCAGACCACCATGCGTTTGGGCCAAACGTCCAGACAATGGACCGGGTGTCTGGCCCAGACTCTGGTTCAGACGTCTCGGTCATTTTAAGGGTATCTTCGTCTCTTCATTTTGAGAAGGCCATTGTTGTGAATAAAGAATAATAACTAGGCTTATGTGGTGAATTGTAACTTTAATGTGATCATTTAGAAAATGCGGCCTTAATTCAGTCGAACTGCCCACGGAGCCTTATGACGTGAACACAATAAAATGGAGATTACTACACCCAAAACACCTTTAAATAATCAGCGGGAGTTGCAACATTCGAGATCAAAATATTTAGAAGAATTGGGAGGAGCCAAAGACACCAAGTGCATGTTTTTTATTGTATGATGAACAAGTTTCTTAATATTATCGAGCCCTAACAATTCTCCCTACCAAATATACCATAATAGTCACACAACTACTCATGACATCCCATTATCGCCATATCACAGTGGAATCAAAGAAAGTAAGCCCTGAGTTTTACTTGCTGGACATGTTTTAACAAAAAAATTATCGAGCACGGTCCCGTTAAATATCAAGACAAGTAATTTTTCCAAGTTTATGCAGCTCTCATGAGTGAATAAGTAACATAAAATCGGGCAGAGATTTACTTGCAAGCATGATGTGGAACCACTTTCAAGAGCTTCTTGAGATTGTTAATCAATTTTACTCTTGCATCAAATGCCCTGTATGCAACAGGAATTAGCCTTCGAACCACCAAACCTCTTTTTGGAGGAGAAGCCCGTCGTAGCTCTACTATGGGTATAGGAAATAGGTTCTTCTCTTTTTAGAATAATAGAGAGGAAAATCTGCATTTTGAGGATGATCAAGCGACTTGATGGACTTTCAAACTTCAGTTGAATTGCCAAATCACTGAAACTGTGCTGCAAGTGGAAATATGAACTACATCCATAATTTCTGAAATACACTCTACACGCATCTCTAGCACAATCAACTATTAAGAACCAATATATTATCGAGACCGTAAAAGACATAAATCTCAATCGAAGTGGATTTAAAATATTGAATTCTTCAAAATAGAACACGGGAGAAAAATCTATGATTTAGAAACCTTAAATCTGGTGTCTACACAGTCATTCAGACCTATTTCTACGAACTTAAAACTTCAGTTAACCTTGGAATATTACTTATGCCGACAAATAGTAGCAAGCTTTAAAATAAGGAACAAATATTCAGTCGCACTTTCATAATTGTTTTTATTCTTATTTAAAAATACGAGAGGCAAATAAGTCTTTTATCTTCTTTTAACATAATATTTGGACGAAAATCATCATTTAGAACAAGTTGTGCCAATTGATAGAAGGTTAAAAAATAAGAATGTAATGAATAAATTTGTGGACATAAATTTTACAATGAGTAAAAAGATCAAGGGCCTTTCATGCAATTAGAATGTGGTGCACTCAAGCAAAAATTTGGTGTGAATATAGCTGGCCATTATTTGAACTTAGAGCTTCAAGAAACTAGCGTCCTCAAAGCATGGGGTGTGTGGGGGGGGGGGGG
>CAIGRL010044079.1:0-18485 GCA_903798325.1 Fraxinus xanthoxyloides
AGATATAATTCACGATAATTTAAATTGTCCAAATCTAATATTTAAGATATAATTTCACGATAATTTGACATATTTAACACACTAATATTACCTCAAAATAACCCAACCCGAGCATTGCACGGGCACAAAACTAGTAGACTATAAAAGAGCATACATATTCCCCTTTAGAAGCATTATCTTAAATATAGCAAAAGAAGAGGCTAAAACTACCCTGCATGCTACATAAAATCCTCACAATAAAACTATGTGGCTCAGTTTATCCCACTTAATCCTAATCTATACTTCAGATTCAGGAATGGAAGTATATAAATTTGAAGTAAAAACAAAGGCACTAAAGAAAAATGAAAAACAAAAATGAACTTTCAAATGAAAAAAAATGAATTTAATAGTGTTTTTTCAGCTCACAGGATGAAATAAATACCCGGGTTTGGTTTTCCTTTAACTAGTCTCATTTTCACCACTCCCCTGTTCCAAGTTCACCTCCATCCACCCCCAAACTACATCACCTTGTGCTAACATCCACCAACCTCGACAACTGAGAGGTCTTTCTCAATCTCCACCACTTCCACACCCCATTCTCAATCTGCAGAAACATTTTTTGTTGTATATATCCCACATCAATCATCAACAATGTATTAAAAAAACACTATCGAAGCAAAGCAGGATCTTAATTGCTGATATCCATGGAATTGGTTATGTTTCTTGTGGAACCAAAGTGGTTGGTTAGTGGTGGCTGGTGGTTTAATAACGATGGAATTGATAATAAGTCACAGGGGCAACTCAAATCCCTTGCCTCCTTTTGCTCTATAAATCAATTTCAAGATACTAAATTCTAAGGACAGGCAAAGCAATGGGTAGAAGGTAATGCAGTGGAGGACTACCTAAAGAGCCAAATAGAGGGGTATACAGGATGTTTGCTGTAAGTTTTGCCTTCTCTCTCTAGCTGGGAAAATTTTTGAAATCCAAATTTTGCTATTTCATTCTGTAAATTAATCCTTGATAAACCAAAGTATTCCTCCTCTGAGCTTTTAGCCTGTCTCATCCTGCAGTGAATCAAGAAAGGCTTAAACCTGCCCATTTTTTGTTCAACAAACTACCAAAAGTCACAAATGCTACAACTATGTGAATTGTGAAAAATTCTAACAAGAATGAAAGAGGTCAACTTAAAATCCAGAAATAATTGCCCAACATCACCGCCTTCAGCTTCGATTTCAATGGCACAGAGTTGCTAATTCCACAACTCTATGATCTGCTGGATGCAATAATACTCAGCACATTAGTTCTGAATCCTACAACTGCAAAACTATACTTAATGGTACAAGTTTTAAATTGACAGAGACAGATTCTGGGGTAAAGGAAAGGGCAGGAGAAGAAGAGAATTAGAGAAACAACAGGAAAAATCACAAGGTCCACAACTGATCCAATCGCAGGGGAATTATAGCCGGAGAGTTGGCAACTGAATGGGAGACGAGATGAACGGTAGTCACAAACTGAAGGAGAGGAACGGCACGAACTGATGAGTAATTAAGCAGGAGAAATAATGAGATTAGGTTTCAATTTTATTTTTATTATGGGCGTGCTTAAAATTCAATTAAATTTGAAATATATAGTTATTATTGACTTTCACTCGTTTAATAAAAGCCAACAATAATGACTAATTTTTCAATTTTAATCCGATTTTAATCTTTAGCGAACACACCCTATATATCAAAAGAGGCCCACGAGAGGGAGAGTTGTAAAAAAAAGATGACAAAATATAAAGGATGGAATTTTATTGAAAATAAAGAATAACACAAGATATTGAAAAAAGTTTAAAATTACAAGTTTAAACTTTCTTGAAGTGGAATTCCTTAACTCTAACTTGAGAAATAAAATGAAATCTATACATATTTATAGAAAGAGGATCGAAGTCATCTTTGAGTGTATGTATATATATATATATATTAAATCAATTGAAATGGGTTGGGTCAGGTTTTAACCCATAATCGTCTCGACCCACAAACAGGTCAAATATTTTTCTGCTAAAAATATAAATAAAAATTGGAATTTTTTTCGTTAATTATTAACCTACAAACGCCATTTCTAATGGCCATTGAAATTGTGAATATCTCATCTTATTTGATCCTGGTATGCTTTGTGTGGTATATACCTGATTTTATTGTAAACATGAGTTCTACACAAAAGTTTGACGTTGAATTATGGAATGGAGCCGCAAACTTTAGTCTCTGTTGCCAGAACAAAGGAGTTGTGCTGTTACAACAAGGAGGTACTGCTACTCTTGATGGTACTTGGGCAGCACATGTTAGTGCCTATAGATAATAGAATTAGATATGATTGTCTGGACATCAGGATTTAGCTAACTGATGGGTCAGAAGCTGTAACTTATAACAATGACTCTGAATTGCAAGGTGTTGTCACTGTGACTCCAGCCAAAAAAAAACCCCTAATGAATGGGTTTTCAATTTTGTTTGTACCTTCAACGTGTGTACCATTAAAGAATGGTTCACTAAATTTATTGACTTAAATGGTGGACAAGTTCAAATTGGAAATGATATAAGTTGTCAAATAAAATGGATTGGAAAAATTAACCTTTCGCTAGAAATTAATCATATTCTTGAGTTGACTGAAACAAGATATGTTCCTGACCTACACAGAAATCTGATTTTCTTAGGAGAGTTAAATGATGAATATGATACAAGGATTCAAAAGTGAATGGGATTTACACTTTGCAGGCTAAATCATTGGTTGACAATAGCTCTGCTGTTGTAATTCCTTATTCTGATAAGTTTTTAATCTAACACATAAGACTTGGCCATATAAATGAAAAAGGATTTCTAATACTTAAGAAATTTGGATGTTTTGGAGAAGATAACATTGAAAAGCTCAAGTTATGTAAAGAATGTACTATTCGAAGACAAAATAGGATGTCTATTAAAACCGGGATTCACAAATCCAAATCAATTCTTGAATAGTTACATGCTGATCTTTGGGAACTAGCGTCTGTAAGTACTTTTAGTGAGTTCATGTTTTATCTACTTACAGTAGATGAATTTTCAAGGAAAAGACGGACTTTTTTACTAAAGGCTAAATATGATGTTTTTTAAAACTTTAAGCTATAGAAATTGTTGATAGAAAATCTAACAAGTAAAAAAAAATCAAAGCGCTAAGAACAGATAATGGACTTGAATTCTGTAAGTTTGAATTTGATTCTTTTAGTAAAGAATCTCGAATTATGTGAGATAAAACTGTGACATATACACCTCAGCGAAATGGTATAGCTGAGAGGATGAATAGAACATTACGAGAAAAGATTAGATGTATGCTCTTGAGCTCTAGTCTTCCCAGACTTTCCAGGGGAGAAGCCTTAGAAACTGTTCACATCTCATTAACCGAAACATTCAAGTGTTTTTAATTCCCAAGTTCCTGAACAAATATGGTCTTCTAAGCCTTCAGATTATTCTAGACTTAAGGTTTTTGGCTGTGCAGCCTATTCTCATCAAATTGAAGGGAAATTTGAAACAAGTTCCTTAAAATGTGTTGGCTATGGGGAAGAGATTAATGGTTAGAGAGCTGAATGTATTTAAAGTCATTATAAGTAGAAATGCCATCTTTAATGAAAATGACATGCTCTGTACTGCTCTTCCAAGTTGAAATCTGATGAAAATCTATTGATTAACGAAATGGCTTTAGAAAATCAAAATGTTGAAATCATTGAACCTGATGTTCAGATTGAGATGGAGACATCTAAATCTAAAACAGATGAGGCTCAATTTGATATAGAAGTAAAAAATTAGTCTCAAGATCCCACTCTAGCTAATTATCAGTTGATAAGAGATAGAAGTAGGAGAAATATATGTCCTTCTACTAGAATTAGTAGTGCCCTTTTATCTATTTTAGATTTTCTTTATTCGGAACCTACTACATATGAATAAGTTGTTAACTGTAAAGAATATATTTTTTAGAAAGAATCTATGAAAGATGAAATGGACTCTTTAATTGAGAATAAAACTTGAATTCTTGTTAAAAGGCCTAAGGATCATAAAATAGTTGATTGTAAGTGGGTTTATGAAATTAAAGAGGTTGAATCTAATGCTGAAAATAAGTGATACAAAGCTAGATTTGTAGCTAAGTGGTTTACACAAAGGAAAGGTATAGATTATAATGAAATATGGAAGCATGTCACAAAATATACTTCCGCTAGAATTGATCATTTGATTTTCCGCAAGTGAACGAGATTGTCTACAAGTAATATAGTAGTATGTAGATTGTCGAACCCACATGGACTAAGTGTTCAATCGAGTTCAAATTAATAGCAACCTTAATCGAATAGCAAATAAGTTTTTGAGTTTTTTATACTAATATCTAAATTATCGATTAAACTAGAAAGCAATTTAACTAGTTCGATTTCAAATATGTGAAAGTATTGCTACAATGTCGAATCTCCCTTGTTAATCTAGTTTTAACACAACGAATTAAAGTGACAATTTGTAAACAATCTTCTTGGTTAGTGTTCCTAATTTAATTAAAAACCTCTCTCGAAAGTTATCAAATATATTCCTCTCATGTGACATTCCTATCTTTCAATGAAAGATGCGAACATGATAAATACATTAAATGATCTAAAACACCTATGAAAACCATGTAAAGCATAGAGGTATAACTTTATCACCCTATCGAATTTTACAATATTTATTATTTTTGGCTAAATACCTATATCTCTCTCGATAATAATAGATTCCAAGAAATCAACTCAATTAGTAGCTAATTATTGAAAAGTTTGTGAAAACAATAATAAACATCCAAGAAAATAAACATACTAGTCGTCAAAATAATTAACTAATATTAAAAATTTCAAAACAAGGGTTTATCTCATCCTAACAATGTGTAAACGTAGCCTAACATATTGAAATTACAAAAAATCATATTTAAGTGAAAAGACATAACCCGAATATTTTATTAATTGAGAAGATGAAGATGAATCTTGAAATTTAAATCTTTTCAATATTTTTGATGAATCTCCACTTTTGCCTTGTCTTCTTTGTCCAAAAATCAAATTTGAATCTTTACTTGATTGAATTTTTGCAAATACCCTTTAATTATCTCACAAAAACTATGAATTCCCCTTCTTTGATGATAATAATTGATGAGTATTGGAGTATGAAATGTATATGAGAGGTCTCCTTATATGTATTTTGCTGTTACGTATTTGTAGGTGTAGAAATTTGGTTGAAAATCGCATCCAAATTGATTTCCAAAAGAGTTCCAATTGAATAAGGGAAGTTGTATGTGCGGAGATTTTTTTATCTTTGCACAATAGTTAGTATTTTCGCCATAACTTTCTCTTTCGATATCCAATTGGGACGATTAGAAGTGTGTTGAAAATGATAGCTCAAAGGTATACAACTTCTATAGAATAGGATTTTCCAATTCGGACGTTTATTGTGCCAAAAATGGGTCTCAATATTCTGCTAGAAATCTGAAATATAACTTGTGCGATTGAAAATTGATTTTGATAATATTTTAATCATATATAATTCATTTTTGGGTTCTAATTCCATCCAATTGTCTCCTAGAAATATTCAAATTATGTTCTTGTCTCCGAATCAACTGTTGAATAATTATAAATTGGATTTCAAACTTTGAATTTTAACATTTATGTTTGAATCAACTGTTGAATAATTACAAATTGGATATCAAACTTTGAATTTTGCCAATTTTCATCAATTTTAAATTCTTTCTTCCGATTTCTTGTTCAACCATTGATTTTTACGTATATAACATAAAATACAACAATTTATAACATATTTTATTAGAAAAACTATCAAATATTGCTATTTTAGACCCCCGAATAAGTGTATAAAATACACTTATCAAATATACCTCAACTTAAATATTTTTCTGTGCTCAAAACAAAATTATAATCTAAATAACAACAAACATACTAGCATGCAAAAATATTTGGTTAGACAATCTAACTTTTTATATTAATATTTGAAATTACGGTTCTGAATCTACAAACTGTTTCAAATTCACAATTTCAAACCAATATCTACTCTTCTGATGCAAAACTAATATGTGTGTGAATAACTAAGTAGACAATCATGAATTTATAAGTTGCTTCAATTCCCAACCTTATGTGATCAAATATATCGTTTCACCTCTTGTATGATTCACACACCCCTAAATTTGTTCATTTGTCACTCTTTTCCCAATGTGTAATCTAAGGTTAAATTTTTCTTTACCATAATCACCCTCTCTAGTTCAGGTGAATTTTACTAATTGCAAGTAAGCACGTCAATAAATAAAGATTCTCCAATTCTTTGATTACTTCAACCTATAGGACTAGACTAGACTACTAATCCCTCATCAAAAGTCAAGTCTTCTCAAATAAGTGTTTGAGGCTTAATCAGGGCATTTAGGTTTTTTTTGGCACTCTCTCCCTTAAGCTTTCTATATGACCCATGTAACGAGCTTTTGGCCAATGACTTTCAAATCAGAGTTTTAGGGCATCGTCTTGTAAATACCCTAACATGCTTAGTAACTTGAGTCATAAAGGCTATGAAGAGATGCTTTTATATATTTTTCTACCTTAATTAGTACAATGCCCCTCATTAAACACCTATCTAATCAAACCGACATTTAACTTAAGACTTTTGCCCAATTTTATCCTATTAATCTAAGATAATTCACACAAAAATTTTCGCACTTGAAATCCCTATCCACATTCATATCTTTATACAACAACATAATCACCCCCAAAATGTATTAAATTTAGTTTAAGGATCATTAATATGTAATAGTTTTGGGTATAGAATCTATGTTCAATTTATCAATATATCTAGCATATGAATCAACTTACTGCATCATGATGAAAAACTCAATTTTTGTGCGTGTATAATATCAAATTTTGCAGAGTTAAGCATCACACAATTTAGCATGCAACCTATCCAATGTTCATAAATCAACATCAAATTTCAGATATAATCACCCTTTGCAAGCTACGTTATCTAACCCACACAAACACACAACCTAAAATAAGAAAATATTTATAATTTTTTTGTTGACATTTTTCAATTTTTCAATTTTTTTTGTATTTTTGTATTATATATTAAATCAATAATGAAAAACAAACACATAAACACACGAAAAGTACAAACTCAAAGTTTTTAACACATCTAACTTATAATCGACATTGTGCTTAATGTCATAAAACATAAGTAAGAATATAAGGGGACGTGGAAGAAAAAGGAGAAGGTACTCCCCGAATTTTTATGTTTAAGGTGTAAGGCACAATGTGTGACAACTAGACAATCTTCTTCATCATGTTTTCCCCTTGGTCTATGTTGATTTGAGTATTCCATGACATTATATTCTTGCACATAGCAGGTCAAATCAAACAATAAATATGTGATACCCTACAAATTGAAACGTGCCTAAGTCTAATACAAACTAATAATCAAAATAAATCTATATTTAATGTAGTACAGATGACAAAATAAATAAAAGAGTTAGAAAAATAGGTTGTCTCTCAACAAACACTTAATTTATAGTCTCTAACTAGACTGTATGGAAGGGCTGATCATAGTGGTTTATGTTGTAGTCTTGCAGCCTTACAATCCTTACAATTTCCAGCTTTACATCCTCTTTTTGCCCTACAAACCTTGAGTTCTCTATTATCCTCTCTAGCGAAGCTCCCTAAACGCTTAGGCTTCGTCTCATTCAACTTTTGATGAATTTCTTCAGCTACATATTTGGCCTCCTCGAGGACTAATTGTTGCTTAGGTGGATTATGTAAATTAAAGATTTCACATGCGTCTTTCACCCTCATAGTTAGCTCACCCTTCTCCATGTCAATCAAAGTTTTACTTGTTACTAAAAAGGGTCAACCTAAGATAATGAAAGACCTGGCCCAAGCTAAGAGTGTTTTAGGTGTGTAAATTAAAAGATAAAAAAAAAAAAAAATTGTACCCTTTATGTGAATCAATATTCATATGTGGTATGTACTTGACTAGATTTAGCTCATGGCTTTAGTAGTATTTTAAGTAGGTTTATCGTAAATCCAGATAAAATACACCAGATTGCTATAAGATGGATGTTGAGACATTTAAAAGGTTAATCTAAATTAGATGTGAGGTTTAAAAGATGTAATGAAGGAATAATTTTGAAGGGCTTTACAAATTCTGAATTTATAGGTGATTTAAATAAGAGAAGTCAGCATCTTATATCTTTATTCTTAGTGATGTGTGCATTATTCGAAAATCTCAACTCAGATCAGGAGATAAAAAAAATCCCGTGCACAACAGAACATGTGGCACCACGACGCGAAGGGGTCGAAGTTTCAATGCCAGGTCTTAGGAAAATTGTTCCATTGATGCTTGCCTTCAATCTTTTGTTTACATCTTGAACTATTCAACTCCGATGAAAATTACAACTCCCAATAAGGCTTCCAAATCGAACTTCAACTAGAATTTGCAAAATAGACTTCGAATAGATTTCAAAAACATTCCAACAAAGAATTCTTCTGAAGTCGACTTTAATTAGAATTCCTAATTATCTTCGAAATATAATTCATGTCACATCCTAATTCTAACAAAATCTATCTTAATAAGAATTCCACTTCAATGAGTAAAGTTCAAAGATTCTCCACATGGGGACTAATTTCACTGCAAAGAATAAACTTCAACTCTCCATCAAAATATCCAACTTGAAAATATTCTCCACCTCTACCAAAAAATCCAAATAGCTTCAAACTCAAAAACTGAATAACGAAATTTCAAGAACAACCTTGGACATCAAAGTTGCTCGAATCATGGGCAACAAAATCAGACGTGATTAATAATCACAAAACAAGGTTGAAATAAGCTATGTAACAAAATTACCACAAAATGCTTCAATAGAAGAATCTTAGCTAGAATCAATACATTCAGCCTCGAACGAAGTAAAATCAAGTAAATCAACATATTTGTACCTATGTGGAGGCATAATCTCACAAACAGTTCTATTTTTAACAATTGAATACAATAGAACCACCGGTAATGGTGGCAAAGCATAATTATGCAAAATGTTCAAACTTGATTTAAATGTATTTATCAAAACGAGCTCCAAACAAAACTCTAACGGCACTGAACCAAATTCAAATCCATGCCAAGGACTAGATTGTGTTCTAACGTAAAATGGAAAGGTTATATAGATTATGCTTCAATACGATTAAAGAAGCATGAGTTAAATTACCCAAAACATGATTTGGAGTTAGCTACAATAGTGTTAGAACTGAAGATTTGAAGACATTACCTTTATGGTGAAAAATGTCAAATATTTTCTAATCACAAAAGATTGAAATATATATTTGAAAAAAAAGAATTGAATTTGGGACAAAGAAGATGGTTGGAGTTGATAAAAAATTATGATTACAAGATTGACTACCATCCATGTAGATGTTCTCAGTAGAAAGACTAGTTCTTTCTCTTCATCTAGTGCAGTATGTGCTTCATTGACTTGTGAGTTCAAAAATTGCATGATCAGTTGTCAACTACTACTGTAGGGGTGGTATGCGCTCATTTTCTCAGTGAGGCCTACTTTGATTGATATTGCTAGAGAAGCTCAATCTCCTGAAACTGAGAATATTGGAGGCGGAAGTGAATTTTGGGTTAAGAATAGATTATGTGATTATGGATGATGATACGTTGGTTATGGAAAATAGATTATGTGTTCCTATATTCCAGAATTAAAGAAAGAGATTTTAGAAGTGGCACACAGTTTTGTTTATGCTATGCATCCAAGTAGTATTACAATGTATCACACATTAAGTAATCATTACCGGTGGTTGGGTATGAAAAAAGGGATAGCGGAGTTCGTATCCAAATGTCTTGTCTATTAGTAGGTAAAGCCAGTCCGTCAAAAAATAGCAGGACTTTTACATCCATTATTATAGACTTTTTATGTAATCTTCCTCATACTCGGAGTGGTCATGATGGTGTTTAGGTTATTGCAGATCGATTGACCAAGACTACTAGATTTTTGTCTATCAAAGCCATTTATACTTTAAATGATCGATTGACCAGAACTACTAGGCTTTTGCCCATCAAAGCCACTTATACTTTAAATAAGTTGGCAAAGTTGTGTGTAGATGAGATAGCTAGCTTGGTGTTCCGTTGTCAATCGTATCAAATAGATAATAATATTGATTCCATCATGAAATCCCATATTTGAGAATTGGTTGATCTTCCACCGGAAAATAAAGCTTTATGTTGCAAATGGATCTTCAAAAAGAAGTTAAAATCTAATGGATCAATTGACAAATACGAGACTGATTGGTAGCCAAATGATATAGACAAAATNAAGCTACTTATTCTTTTACTAAGTTAGCATAGTTGTATATTGACGTGGTTGTGAGCTTATATGGTACTCCATTATCTATTGTATCAGACAGGGCTCCTCGATTTACATCTAAATTTTGGCCTAGTTTGCAAGAAGCCTAGGTACTAAGCTACATTTCAGTCTAGTTTTTCATCCTCAGATAGATGGTCAATCAGAAAGGATCATATAGACTTTTGAGGATATATTAAGGACTCATGTTTTAAAGTTCAGAGGTAGATGGGATACTCGTTTATCTTCGATGGAGTTTGCTTACAATAACAATTACCACTCAGCATAGAAATGGCTCTTTTTGAAGCTTTATATAGTAGGAAATGCATAATATCGATTTATTTGGATGAAGCTGGTAAAAAATAAAAATAAGTAGGCCCTGAATTGGTTCATATGGCTTCAAAAAATGTGAACTTGATGAGAGAAAATTTCAAAGAAACACAAGATAGACATAAAATCTATGTAGATGGGCATAGGAAAGATCTTGAATTTGTAGTTAGATATAGTGTTTTTGAAATTGTCATCTTGGAAAGGGTTGTTGAGATTTGAAAAACGAAGAAAGTTGAATTCATGATATATTAGACCTTATCAAATTACTCAACAAATTGGTCCAGTTGCATATCGATTAGATTTAATAGTTGAATTATCTAAGATCCATGATATTTTCCATATTTCTATGCTTCGCAAGTACATCACACATCCTTCTCACGTTCCGGAGTCTCAACCAATTCAATTGAAAGAGTATTAGAAGAGCCAATGAGAATTTTAGACAGAAAGGTACAAATTCTGCGAAACCAGGCAATTTCACTTGTAAAGATCCGCTGGAAAAATCAGGTTATCGAAGAGGCTATGTAGGAGAATGAGAAACAAATGTGTGTTCGATAACCTCATCTATACATAGCCTAGCCAGTTGCTAAATGAATTTCGAGGACAAAATACTTTTAAGGAGGTAAATTTGTTACACCCCATTTTAAACTAATCAAAAGTCTATTATTTATTCAAAGTCAAATATTCGACTAGTCAAAGACAAAGTCAAATAGGGACTTAATGGAATAAATCATTTTATTAGGGTTTTATTTTGCAATTGACGATACTTGAGGGTTTCAGATGGATAAAATATAAATTTGGGGATTTGCTTTTCTATTACTGGAAGTAAAGGATTTAATGTTGTATTATATGAAGGTCGAATGACTTACTTGCAATTTTGGGAGTTAATGGAACACAAGTGTCACCCTAGTTTTTACATACAAACAGAGGTTGAGAACAGAAACCTGGGTACCAAACAAAGGAGAAAATGGTGGAAAAAAGAGTTGAATAAATGAAGAAAGGAAAAGGAAGAAGAAAGAATAAATTAGATGCCAAGATACTTGAAGCTTGAGTTCAAATTTTTCATTTCTTCAAGAGGTAAAGAAGTAATTTTTTTTTGGAATGGTTATTTTAAATTTTCTTGGGTTCTAAGTGGTTGGTTTAATTCTAATATTAAAGGGAATGAGTACAATTTCTAGCTCAAGATTCTTAATTGGTCGATTTTCATCTTTATCTAGGTAAGTGATACTATTTTTAGCAAATCCTAAAATTTTTATCTGGTTTTGATAAAGATAGTTTGTTAAAATTTTATGTTGATGGAATTACTCACATGAAAGTACGAATTTATGAAACAAGAAGAAAATTAAATTGGTTGAGTTGTTGGTGCTAGTTTTTAGTAGATTGAAAGGTATATTTCTCTGTGATTGGAATGAAGGTAAATTTGAATTAAATAAATATTAGTAAAGGTATTAGAAATTAGAATAACTCCAATTGATTTAAGGAACTTTGGGGAATTTATTCAAGTATCAACAAATTTAGTTTTAAGTATTACATCATTAGATATTAAAGGTTTTTTGAATTGGCAATGGTTAAATTTATTGTTTTGTATCATATTTCAAGTGGTGGTGAAAAGATTGAAAAAACTTATCGAATTTTATAACCTGTAGTTTGTCTTAGGTGAGTGGAAAAACTTACTTTTTCAGAAATAAGTATTTATTAAATTTATAGTAGATTAGGAAGTTGCTTATTTCATATAGTTGAATCGATAGCATGATTTTCACAATAAAATGGATTTATAATTAGTTCTTTTTAAAGTTAAATTCAGTTTATATAAATCATTTCATTGGCATGTTATAGTAGTATTACATGTCTCAACATATATAAAATTATTTTTAAAACCATCTAAAGAACGCGAATGTGTTTCCACATTATATGACCAATTATGGTGATTTTACCAGCTCTACGCTATTGTAAATGTGTTTCCACAATGTACCACTAGATTATAGCCCTTGGGCAGCTCTACACGCGTATCACTAGAATTGCTAATTTCCAAAATTTCAAAATTGAATAGTTTTGTCATGTACATCAATATTAATCGATAAATGAGCATTGTTATTCTGAGTATCTATTTGGTGTGATTTTTCAGCATCATACCGGTTATCAAATTTCAAACAACAACATTTAGTTTATTCAGTTTAGAGAATAAAGATTTCAACTTACAGTACTATGAAGAGGATATTTTTATTAATAGTATGGATGTTAGATTTATTATATGTGTTATATCTTACAGTTTTTTATTCAAAATAAAAAGTAAAGAATTTTATGATTCCATTATGCTTTACTCTTAAAAGTATTATTAGATTTCAGAGATTCTTAAAGTTGTAATAGTGTAGGTAAGAGTTTTCGTGAAGTTTGCATAAATGGAAAAAATATATTTATTTGTGGAATATCCATTCAGTGAGTTACAAAATCATATATTTTGTTACCCTTTTTCATTACGAGATATTAACTGAGTTGAGCAGCATTAAAGCCTATCGGTCCACTGAGTTGAGCCACACATTGTCTTAGTTATATGACTCATTTTGTTAGTCATATAGTTCATAATTCTTTTGGGGTACATGCATCTTTTGTCAAAAAAATTAATTTGTAATTGAAGTATCCACATCATAGGCTCGTTGCATTTTTCGTATCTTTAGTGCATTTGGGGACTTTTGTTTGCAAAGCATAGTAAATGTCGATTTTCCAATAATTTATTTTGAACATTTTGTGTTTTGATGGGATGGTTTACCTATTTTCAATTACCCGTACAGGTTTGAGGAAATTAATTATTGTCACGTGGTTTTATTACATATTATGAAGGAAACTTTGTCAATTTTTTGTAAAAATATGTCATAGTCAAAGTTATTTTGGTGGTGAGTCTGACACTTATTTGGTATTTACCATCGGCGCACGTCACGTGTCGGGTCCACTAGGATGACTCAAGATGGGTCGTGTCACTTATTGTGTGATATATCATGTCTAACATTTTTCTTTACATGTTCTAATTCTATACATTAGAACAATCAGATGCGGCTGCCTATATTGACAATTATCTTGCTAATATTTGAATTTGACGATGTTTCTAATGTTTGTTCTAGCTTTGTAGTTGCAAGTTGAGGTGTAGATTCTGGTAGATTTTCTATGGTTGTTTTAGAAGGATTGATGAGAAATTTCTTTTGGTTCTAAGAAACTGATTCTTTTCTAATTGCAATAAATGAAAAGATAAAAAGTATTGACACAAACTACATTAACATTTCAAGTATATGTTGCTTGTAAAAAAAATCACAGTTTCTAAAGCATGGTCATGACCATGATAATAGAAAACTATGACAATTCATATCTAAAGAAATTGATAAAAGATATCTTTGGATCATTTGTTTGCTTACCTACCTTCATTACGCAAATAATGTAGAGCGTAGACGAAAACCATAGATAATGCTGAGAGAAACCAATTCTATAAGAAGAATAGGAGCCTTAGAAACATTTCCATATACAGCCAAATAGTATTGTCAACATGGCACCACTTAATCCAATAAAACCATTCAACAAACCTAATATGATTCCTCGAATTTCGAGGAAATTTCTAACAGAAGTAAGTAGAGCACCTGTATTGACAAAATTGTGAGAATTGACTGCAATTCATATTTAAGCACATATCTGTCAATCAATAGAACAAACTGTTGGTGAATTGGGTAGTGAAATTGTTGTTTGTTTAATGGACAAAGTAATGGTTAAGTTTAATTCGCTATTAATTCGCAAGAGCGTAATTAAACTCTATGTAAACTATAAAGAAAAGAAAGAAGGAGAATGAAAAGAAAGTGAAGAAAAGAAATTCAATGTATGTCATTAACATTTTCTCCTTAAGACAAAATTGTCCCGCAACGGTACTAACGAATAATGGCACTTGTCTCCCAAGATGTAACATATACAATTTGTGGTAGAAACACTTCAATCTACAAGCAACAGTGAACTCGTACAATTTTTCCTCTCTACAAGAAAAAAAATCTTGGAATGACTTTTGCAGAGTTTTTGTAAGAGATTTTGATGTAATGATCAATACAAATGATATGGGATGCATAATGATGTCCAAATGGTCCTATTTATAGAAGATGAGAGGTTATGCGTGGAGACTCATGTCCCAAAACTCGGCAATCTTCACGAAGGGAAGCATCCCTTGTCTTCGTTGACATGTCGTTGGCCTCTCGCTTGAGCGTCAGTGACACCTATTCAATAGAAACTTTTTCGCCCGCTTACTGCTGGCTTGTTGCTCGAATGGCTACTTCGCCGCTGGTCTTTCGCTCGAGCGATAGTACTATATGATTTATCATCTTTTTCTCCTAGTTTTTCTTCCAATTTAAGACCGCAATTTCTTATTCATCTTGAATTGATTTGAGATTTCAAATATAATACAACGATCTACTCGACGAATAGAATAAGCTATCTATTTATATTTATAATTTGGTAATCAGATCAAATTTGAATAATTGGGAGAAGTTGACTTCAAGTTTTATACATAACCAAAACTTCCAATTTTTAAACCAAATTCAAACAATCACCACATGAATGGAAATTCAAATATGGTCATGCTATGTGAAAATATGATACATTGTAGAGAGAGCAGAAAAATATTGCATCAGATAAGGTATCTTCTAGCTATGATCCTTCCTTAGTGAAATACTATCAGATTTACTTGGTTAATTAGTGAACGTGATATCTTGAACCATTAAGCCATTGTTGTAAAATAAGACAATAATACTCACAGATATCTTTCTTAAATCGTTCTTGATTCTTTTGACTTAGTTCATTTTTGCCTTGAATTACTCTTGGGTTTTATAAGTGTTTAGAGAATTTTTGCATTGAACAATTTTCGTTAAGGTAGCCGCACCTCACACTTGCATAGTTGACCTCATATTAAGAGTATTCTACCGTACTTCATTTGGCTTAATTAAGATATACGAATCATTAAAAGTATATCTTAACCTTTAACATTCTGCATAAAACACTTTAACCATCATAGAAACGAGTTATGAGATATTTTCCAGAGTGCTTCATTGAATTTTCATAACTTAGATGTCATCTTTAACTCAAGTCTTGGGATCTTCAATCAACAAAGTAGGGTTATCATTACAAAGATTCTTGCATAGTAGGCTTTAGTCCCATTCCTTTCGATAGGTAATGTATTTGATCTCTCGATAAACCTTTTCGTAATTAGATACATGATATTTTCCTTTGACTTCACATAATCTATGTACATGATACCATTAGAGATCAGTTGCTTGATGGTATTATGTCTATGACATATATGTCTATACTTACCATTATATATGCTTCTTTGAGCCATTCTAATAGCTTATTGACTATCATAATGTGTACCTATTGCAGCTTAGGCCAACATTGAATATCATTCAAGAAGCTACAAAGTCATTCTGCTTCTTCTCCAGCTTGTCCAAAGCAATAAATTTCGATTCCATCATTGATCAAGCTATACACGTTTTCTTTGTTGACTTCCACGATTCTTCAACTCCACAAATGGTAAGTACATAGTCACTAGTATACTTAGAATCCTTTATGTCGGATATCTAATCCGCATACATTATCCTTCCAATACCGAAGAGTATTTTGTGAGGTGTTATTTATAGGTTAAGGTATACTTCAACTAACTAAGAACACCTATTATAGTCTTACAATGATCACGAATTGAATTACTTATGAATCTACTAAGTTTATTCAAGACAAATGCTATGGCCGATTGAGTGCGTTTCATAATATACATTAGACTACGTATAACCTGTTAATACTTTAGTTGTGACACACATTCACCCCGTATTTTTTACCAATTGTAAACTTATGCCAATATAAGACTTTCCTCAAGTGCATTATACCTTTTAAGTATGCTCTAAATGTAGTAAGATTGGGAAAGTATAATTTTTTCCAAAGTTCTAGAGATCTTGATCCCTAATATTACATCAGACACACCCAAGTTTTTCATATCTAAATGTTTCGTTAACATTCTCTTTGTGTTTAACATTATTTCGTGACTATTTCCCATTATTAACCTTCAACCTTGGAACTTGTAGAGTTCCCCATGAATAGCTGTTCTCCTTTCAATTTATGATAGTTTGAGAACATAGTCTTATATGCACAAATATGCCAGGTAACACCAATGTTGACCAACAAATCCCTTGGATTACCAATTGTATTGCATTCAGAAACAACAGCGCATAGACTCATCTCTTAAACTCCTTCAGGATGTTTCTTTCAATTACGTTTCCATGTGCAGTCTTCTTCGACTTTCAACATTCGTTTGAACTATGTCTGTTTTCTACAATTTGTAACAATTGTCTTTACACTTCTTGGCAATCTTGAAGTTGTCTCTTTTTTGTACAACACCGAAGATCGTGCACTTATTGTTGAAGACCTTCGAACCAGTTTCAACAAAATTTTCTCCAAGTTGAATAATAAATTTGCTTTCGGTGTTTCTATTGTCTTCCCCAATCCTCAAATGGATTATCAATTCCTCCAAGTTCGTCTCCTTGTATTTGTGCTTAAGATAGTTCTTGAAATCTCTCCACATAGGAGGGAGTTTCTCGATGACGAAACTTGGAAATATTTGGTCAATTCCATCTTTTATGCGTGTATGTCATAAAATAGAACTTGAAATTCTTTTACTTGACTTATTAAGCTTTTAGAGTCTACCATTTGTTAGTCTAAAAACTTGTCGAGTCCATCAAACTATACATTCCATAAAGTATATTGTCCTACTTAGGACATAATCTTTACAAATGAAATCTGAATGCTTCTATACATTCAATGCAATAATCGACTCACGATTACTTTTCCCTTCTTGAACAACATGAGCGGTCACTGTTGGGAACTTTATCAAATTTAAAGTAATAAGATAGGATATCTTTTCGTTACCATTCCACATCTCCATACTTTTTCGATTCTTCCCCATGTGGGATATGAGAATTCAATTTAGGTATACCCAAAGGCGAAACCACATGGTTCGTACCATTAGTAATTTTACTCGAAGTAGTCTCAACGTATTCATTTTTGTTACAAACGGAAGTTCCCAACACAAAATGAAAGAAAGGAATAGAACAAGAAGGCTTATTCCAAAAATGAAGAGAATTGATTTGTTTCAACAAACAACCACAAATAAGAGTTATGTCTTAAGATTTTTGGTGAATTGTTAAGTGAAATAGTTGTTTGCTTAGTTGACAAAAGTAATGGTTAAGTTTAATTCGTGGGAGCGTAATTGGATTTTATGTAAACTATAAAAGAAAAAAAAAAAAGAAGAATAGAAAAAAAGTGAAGAAAACAAATCCAAGGCTAGTGACTAACACTTTTTCCTTAAGACAAAATCGCTACACAATAATACTAACGGATTATGACACTTGTCTTCCAAAATACAACATATAAAATTTGTGATAGAAGCACTTCTATCTCAATGTCTCCCTACAACAACTCAATCACCCCCAAACTATCCTAAAATTGGTTTAAGGATATATAATTTAGTGGTTATTTGGATTTAGTATCTAAGGTCAACTAATTCACTTTTTTTTACCTATTTAAATTTTGAATCAAACTATTTTTTCATGATGCAAAACATAAATTCTGTGCGCTAAAAATATCAAGTTTCACATATATAAGGATAAATCAACCATAACACGCAACCTTTACATAATTTATAATGTAATACGTAGTTCCAAATATATACATCTTAGTAGGCAAATTTATCTAACCCACACAAACACGCACAAAAAAAAAAAAAA